>JAJGOT010000117.1:585000-812500 GCA_022457155.1 Cladopsammia gracilis
CTGAATATGCAATCAATAACAAATTTTTGTTTAATCTTTCAAATAATACCCGCAAGTCCTGACAGAAATGCCATTGCTGTAAAGACACAATTAAGTTGATCAAGGCGATTTCAAGAGAAATACTGTCGTGGGGCATATTCCTGAACCGCTTGCCCGAATTTTAAGTCCCGATGATCAAGGACAAAACCATAACTTATATACAGGCAAAAAGAGGTGAAAGCTGGTGAAAAAAGCGGAGCACCAGGGGGAGTGTCGGTTCAAGGCGGTGGCATTGAACTGCCTTGCAAGTTCTATCGTGTTTAAATAAAGGATCTGCAGAAAATAAAAGTAAAATCTGCAAAGGACTGCAAACGATGATGCTGCTAACGGTATACGTAGGATACATGTATGCGAGAGACCTAACCAGCCAAAAAATGAGAAAAAACATTAACATACAGTGAACTGCAGGGCTGATCTGACTACGTAAGAAAGTAATCTTTGTGAGACACCATCACTATAGAAACCGATAAAGTAGTATCACAACCGTGGACATTTGTTTTGTTGTTATTGCAACTCATCAGCACGGTGAAGCGATCTTACGCAGATTCTACGTATACCGTAGCAGCATTATTGTTTGCGGTCCTTTGCAGATTTTACTTTTATTTTCTATATATTTTGGGACGTACGTATTTACAGATCTGATATGCTCTCAGTTTTCTTTTTGCATGGTTTTACCCATGCGTTTAAATGTTCAGTTCGGCTTTGTCCATCTTTGTGTGACATCTTTGCGACTCTATGGGCTCCTTGTTTCCCGGAACATGTGATGCGGCAACATACGAGTGATTCGGGTAACAAGTGAGTATACTGCGGGTCATTGTGTAATCTATTTGTGTTGGCATTCTTGCTAACATCATTTAGTTCATCGCTGCACCGTGCTGATGAGTTGCAATAACAACGAAACTGCTGTCCACGATTGCGATCCTACTTTATTGGTACTGTCATGATGGTGTCTCCCAAAGATTAATTTTTACATAGTCAGATCAGCCCTGCAGTTCATTGTATGTTACTATATACTAAATTGGCCAAAAGGAAAACATACCAAGAGTGAGAAGAGAAATTCGAAAAGGACAGTAAACTTATAAACACTGGTGATTCTCTTTTGTGTTGATGATAATTAAAAGCAACGTCCAAGTTGAACATAACTCCTTTTATATAATGTATTTTCAGGTCAATCCTTAAAACACCCCCATGGGCTTGTATTCGGGGGGGGGGGGTTATTATTGGAAGGAATTTTTTGTTATAAACTAGGAGGACTTATTTTCGGAGGTTTACGGTATATAGTTTGACGATTGGATCGAGTCCAGCTGAGACCAGCAAACCAAATCGAGTTGTGTTTATTTTGTTCTGAAGTACTAATGCCGCGCTATGCGGGGCTTTTAACAAACTACTTGGCCCCGGGGGCGGGGGAATTAGCGGGGGTTTAACACCAAACAAATGTTAAATTCCCCGTTAGGTCCCGGGGGTCGGGGGGCCGGGGTTTCAATTGACTGATGCATAAATGTCTAAAGTCTGTGGCGTGCAAGACTTGAGAGAAAGTGTTTCCGGCATCACGGATATGGGCGTCTTAGATCCGACTCTCAAAAAGCCGTAGTCTATAATTCCACTGCAGTGAAATCATGAATTCTTGCAGTAGTTAGCAGGACTACGGGGGACACAGTCAAATTTCCCTAACCACGCCCAATAGGGGATTTTGACTAGAATTGTTTTTATATAGGGGATTTTGACTAGAATTTTGTTTTTCAAATTGTTTTGAACTTTTTTTTGAATTTTTTTTGAATTTTTGAGTAATATAGGTGATTTTGAGTATCGAATTTTTTTCAAAAAATTTTTTGATTTTTTTTCAAATTTTTTGGGGAATAGTCCAATTAGGGACTTTCATACCGGGAAGTCTGGGTACTAGTTTAGCGGCTTGTAGGGACAAAATTTCGCGGGAAAATTCAATAACATGGCGGTCCTTCGGGAGGTGACATAGTTTTACAAACATTTTCATCTGAAATTCGGATGAAAATGTTTGTAACACCATGCCACCATGTGAAAGTTAAGAAAATACACGCTTTCAAGTTCAGGGATCCGTTTCTCGAAAGACCCGGTAATTACCGGTAATTACATTTCATCAGGGACTTTCATACACAACCCATCGCCTTCAAAAGAGGCGGATAAAGATGAAATTTGGTGGAAGTCAATCAAAGAAAAGCTCCTCCTGATTAAACTGAATTGTGACAAGATTTGAAAGTAACAAGCTTAAGCCAGTAACTGTGAAAAAAAACTTATCTCTTAATTTTAACGGGCTTGGACGTCAATTCAATAATATTTTTTACCTTCTTTTAGCGGGTTAAGTTTTCGATGATCTTCTGCCTCTGTTGTCTTGTAGTCCTGTCACAATTCAAAATATTTTCAACGGCTTTTCTTTGATCGACATATATTATGAAATTTGTATGCCAGAAGTGCTGAAAACTGTATTATGTATTTTTAATAGGTCTGAAAATGGATGGGTTGGATATTGAATGTGCGTTTCAACAGCCGGGCCGCACATCCCTACTAAAATATTTTAGGAAATTCCTTGGTGTGAAAAGTCCACAACTTCGAAATTGTTTCTGTTACCGTGGCTAGAAAGCAAACGTTATAAAGCCAGTTAGCACAGTAGCTCATCACATTATACCGGCATTAAATTCCGGTGTTTAATACCATAAAATGGCTAGCTCTACAATTGCCTATTTCCCTTTAGTTAGGACTAGCACGTAGCAAAGCGAGTTCTACTGTACAAAGATGTGAAATTAAATATTGTATGGACTCGCTTAAGATTATCTATAATACATAGATATCGCCTTCAAAATAACAACGCAAAAAGGACTTGTTGACTTTAAAATTCGCCGATTATTTTGAAAAAACCGGCTAAGCTCGACAAGGCAGTGTAAGTAGTAGATAAAATATGAGCGGGAGCCGAAGGCCGGCCATTGTAAAGCTCATACAGATTGGACGCAGTATTTTATCGTACTTGTGAAATGAAACAATGGGCGCTTTCCATTCGGCAGAAATTTCCGGTTCGAGTATTCGGAATTTTCGGTGGTTGAATGGAACGGACGGAACGGGTTTTATCAAGAGAACATTGCGTGCTCTATTCCAAGGGCATACCGGGCCGAAGTGACATTAAAATGGCGAACTTTTTAAATGTTTTCGCGGCCTTAGAACAAGATGATTCCGAAACATTGCTTGTATAAGCGAGCAATTCTGCTTCTATACTAGTCGTTGCTATAGACAAGTCTGGAGAATAATAATAACAACAATATTTTGAACATAAACTCTCTGCCCCGAGTATCCTTTAAAAAAGGCGGGAACAAAACCGACGAGTAAAACAGACTTTTACCGAATGTAAACCAGACAAAACTAAACACAGTTGATCTTACCGTTGCCAGTTGCAGCTCCAAAGCACGAGTGATGCAATAATAATTGGAGATCGGTACAGAAATACCCACATGATAAAAGACTGTTCGGTCGCCATCTTTCCCGGGTCGTGCACTATAAGTTTAATACATTACGAGGGCCGAGACAAATTACGAATGGAACACAACAGTTTTGTTAATTCCGGAATTTCCATCAAAGGACAACCTCAAAACGCATTCGTAAAATTTCGGAATTTTCTCCCGAAATTTTTCTGTTCCATTGGATTTCCGACCAAAAAGTTCGGAAATTTTGACCGAATGGAAAGCGCCCAATGAGTAGAGATCTATATGAAAAGTTAATGAATACTAATTTGTTGCCATCACCACGTGCAATTTGGTAGAGAACTGGCGTTCGCGCTAGTTTTTCTATCTTTTTGCTGCTACACCGTGCTGACGAGACCCAACCAAAAATGACAGAACAGATGTCAAAATCGGGTTTTTCCTATCACGATCGCATATTGGTCGGGATTCGGGATTTTCAAGCCAAATCGGGGTAATCCCGACGAAATCGGGATGGTTGGGCAGTCTGGAAAAGAAATAGAATGCATAATGTACGAAAAATTTAATTCAAAGGTTTATTTTGATGTTCTGCATGTTCAATTTCTAATGTCAGTAGACCCACATAAAGTATGACAACAATGACTTAAAACTGATTTTTTATAATGGTTTTGAGGTTAAAGTTTTCATGTGATCTGTTAAGATGTCGGGTAATTTAAAAGAAATTAGATAACAGAAATATTAAGACACAATGAACTCCTGTTTTTGAGACAACATTGGTTTATTAAATAAAGAACATAGCTTGGATGTAAAGACTGCACTCAGCTTTGCTAGCCTACAGGCAGGGATTTGCACCAACCAACCAACCTATCGAAAAATGTCTATGATTTGTAGGAATTTTTTTTGGCGCACAATGAATGCATGTTATTTTTTTCCTCAGAGTTTACCATGCATGAACTTTAATGCATGAACTAAACCGCCCCCCGCTCAAAAATCAAATGGTTCGCCCCTTATTGTACTGATCCAGGTCTACAACTGGGAGATCCGGCACCACTCAACGGTTTGTCGTTGTGGTCTTGCTGATATTTTATTTTTAAGAACATCGCTAGCTGCCCTCCATTTGGCTGTGGCTGGTGGAATATCCACGGAATCAAGACTACAAGGGAAAACATAGACTTTTTCTGACTTGTTTTGAGTTTCTGGACTAGTCTTGGTTACCTTGATAATCGATTTATCCTGATTGTTAGTTCTTGTTTTGAACCAGATGTAGAGGCTACGATATCTGCCAGCCACTTTACGCAATCTTCCTTGTTAAATTCTACACCTTTCTCCATATTTCTTGAATTTCATTATCACCAGGGGACCGTTTCTCGAAACTCCCGGTAACTTTTCGGGCCCGAAGCCAAATATTGAAATCAAAATCTAAAGAATAAAAGCGCAGGTCCTAGCGAACAAACCAGTCCATTTTGTTTTGCTAACTGATAGTTTTATCGTATTATCTGCAAAACTTTTGAAACCTCGATCTTCAATGAAAATAAAACAGCTTTCCGGGCCCGGTAATTACCGGGTCTTTCGAGAAACGGCCCCTGAACTTGAAAGCGTGTATTTTCTTAACTTTCACATGGTGGCATGGTGTTACAAACATTTTCATCTGAATTTCAGATGAAAATGTTTGTAAAACTATGTCACCTCCCGAAGGACCGCCATGTTATTGAATTTTCCCGCGAAATTTTGTCCCTACAAGCCGCTAAACTAGTACCCAGACTTCCCGGTATGAAAGTCCCTAATTTCCCTAACCAAGCCCAATAGAGGATTTTGACTAGAATTTTGTTTTTCAATTTTTTTTTCAAATTTTTATGAACTTTTTTTTCAATTTTTTTTCAATTTTTGATTTATAGCGGAGCACTGGCCTGGCCGAAGGCCAGGCTGCGCAGCCCCATACTCATAGAACCTGTGCCCGCATTTTTCATGGTCATGACTAGCGGAATGTTTCGCGGGCGCGTGTCTGCAACATGTGTGTCGCGCAAGGCTAGCTAGCTCGCGGGCGCGTATGACGTCGCAAAACATGCGCGTATAACGCCACATGCGTGGCTACACAGCCGTCAGCTCGGTAAACACTTTTTAAAGTTTTAAAAAAGATGGATCTTTCGCAGTGTTAGGCGGAGCAGTAAAGTCGTTATTTCCCTGGATTTTTTTTCGCGGTTTGCTACTCAAGACAGGGATACTAATTAAGGAATACTCAGAAGCCGCTTTAGTGGGAAAAGAAGAGCTTTCACGGATAAAATCTTGCTCCGAGGAACTTCACAAAATGCAGGAACAATGCGGGGAGATGCCTTGTTTTTATTACGGATTTCAGAACCGAAGAAGCGGAGTTTTAACGAATTTCCAAGCAGTCTAGTGCTTTAAAGGTAAAATAAATCACACTTTTCGATGGGAATTTATGGTGATATCAATTTTTGATTGACTTTTCCTTTGTGTTCTCTTAAGGTTTGGAAACATGTTTATGAAACGTTCAAATTAAGTCGTGTTGTTATCTTGAATTTCAAACAATAAATGGTACGTGTTCTGCATTTAAACATAAATTAATGGAGATTTGAATAAAATTTTTCGAAAGAAGATTGTGTTGTCCGTTTTTATGTCTTTGTTCATTCATTACATAGATTAAAAAGCGATTTTATGTAAACAAAACAAGACTTAGATTTTCTGTCTTCACTCCCATCGCCTTATGCAAATATGTTTGTGTATTTTTGCAATGGGACGTTCCATTTTTTATCCGCACCCCCCTATGGAGGGTATATTTTGGTACGGTCCGGATGGGGCCTGTCGGAATCTGCAATTTGCGTGCTAGGTGAGGGGTTAGGAAACGTTTTTTAAAAGAAACAAGGCTATAGGAATCTGCAATATGAAAAAAATATCCCTGTCGGAATCTGCGATTTCTATTGAACAGAAATTGCTATGTATTTTGTAGAAGTGATCATTTCTTTTTTACATTGGACCTGTCGGAATCTGACGAAAATCAGTCCTATCGGAATCATTAAAATTGAAGTTAAGACCTGTCGGAATCTGACGGAAATCTATCCTTCCATCCCCAGGTGCGGAAAATTTTTGGAACGTCCCAATTTTGATTTCCAAATCAGTTTCTCGGGCAATTTTTGACAAACAAAAACTGTATTTTATTCGGAAAGTAGTCGTACTAGTTATTCTAGACAGAAAGAAGTTGTTTTTGTGAACTTTTGTACGGTCTAAATGTACTGTGCAGAAGGTCAGGTAATAGTGTTTTTTTTTTATTTTTTATTTTTATTTTTACAAAGACGATTACATACAAGAGAGGATTACATACAAAATTAAATCCTTACGTCCTTCACATTAACATAACAGGTAAACAGTACTGAAAATAAAAGAAAGTGACAATGTAGACTATTATCTAAATGAAATCTTTCCATTTTGTACAACAGCGATGGAAGTTATTAGCACGAACAGCAATGTATTTTTCTAATTTAATTTTGTTCCTAACCACAATGAGAAAATCCGCAAAAAGATATTTACTATTGTTGGTGGCGCAGTTAAATAAAAACTGCTTAGCGATAAGAATTAGATGATTGAGAGTCTCCGACACCTTGTCTAAGACACCATAGATTATTTCTATTTTTTTAAGCTCGACATGTTTTTTGCACATGGAGTTATACCAATAAGTAAATTCCTGCCAAAAGGCTCTAGCTAGGGGGCAGTCAACAAAAAGGTGAAGGATAGTCTGCTTTATTGTTTGACAAAAGGGACAAGATGGAGAATTGATCTTTTTCATTTTGTAGAGAAGACTATTAGTAGGTAGTATATTATGTATTAATTTGTATTGAAACATGGAGAGCTTAACTTCTTTAGTAACGTAAAACGGGAGTGAGTATACTTTTTGTCGTTGTTTTATTAAAACCTAAATCAAATAATCTTTTTTCAGCTGTTGGCGGAGGAAGCTTTTGATTGTTGGTTAGCATCTTATATAGTTTTGCATGTCAAGGTTTCAATATCAATTGCAGGAGTTGAAGATGACTCATTAGGTCTTATTTTAAGCAAATCTTTCCACTTACGGGGAATTGCAGATAAAAGACCATAATATTGTAAAAAGTTGCACTCAACATGGAATTTCCGTTGAAAATGGGGGAAGGAGAGAAAGCAATTCTTATGCTGATCTATGAGGTCAGATAACTTCCAGATGCCTTTTTGATGCCAATTTCTAAAGTACACAGAGGATTGATCTATTTTAATATTCTTGTTATGCCATATAATTTGATTTAAGACGTCATCTTTCGTTTCAGGATTTTTGCTAGTTAACTCTTGCCAGTAAATGATCACATCCTTAGTAGTATAGGAGGCACCGAATTAACCCCTTTTTTGAAGGGGAATGTCATTATTTTGAAGGGGAAGACATTAACGTAGATGACGTCATTAGCTATTGTATTTTATCTCATGAATAAAATGCTGTGGAATCTCATTTAAGTGCGGTGGAATAAATTAACGTGAAGTGGAATCTCATTAACGCCTTACGTGGAGGTGATGGAGATGATGTACACTTGTATCACCTTATTTGGTAATGACAGACACATTTTCAATGACGTTATAAGCGGTGATGGCTGGTGTAACCAGTTTGACAGGGTTCCTTCCTTCCTTCCTTTATTATTTTCACCACCACCACCACCACAATTCTCTTGTTTTCACCACCACCACCACCACCACAACCACCGCCACCACCACCACAATTATCCTCCACCACCACCACCACCACCACAATTCTATTATTTCACCACCACCACCACCACAATTCTCCTCCACCACCACCGCCACCACATCGACCCCACATCGACCTCACATCGACCCCACATCGACCTCACATCGACCCTACATCGACCCTACATCGACCCCACATCGACCCCTCATCGACCCCTCATCGACCCCACATCGACCCCACATCGACCCCACATCGACCCTATATCGATCCCTCATCGACACCATCCTCCTCCTCCTCCTCAATTCTATTGTTTTCTCCTCCTCCTCCTCCTCAATTCTATTGTTTTCTCCTCCTCCTCCTCCTCCTCCTCCTCAATTCTATTGTTTTCTCCTCCTCCTCCTCCTCCTCAATTCTATTGTTTTCTCCTCCTCCTCCTCCTCCTCCTCCTCCTCAATTCTATTGTTTTCTCCTCCTCCTCCTCCTCCTCCTCAATTCTATTGTTTTCTCCTCCTCCTCCTCCTCCTCAATTCTATTGTTTTCTCCTCCTCCTCCTCCTCCTCAATCCTATTGTTTTCACCTCCTCCTCCTCCACCTCCTCCTCCTCCTCCTCCTCCTCCTCCTCCTCCTCAATTCTATTGTTTTCACCTCCTCCTCCTCCTCAATTCTATTGTTTTCACCTCCTCCTCCTCCTCCTGGATCTACAGGCTAAGAGAAAGTATTTGTGGTAATGCTGCCTGTAGATCCAGGAGGAGGAGGAGGAGGAGGTGAAAACAATAGAATTGAGGAGGAGGAGGGGGTGAAAACAATAGAATTGAGGAGGAGGAGGAGGAGGAGGTGGAGGAGGAGGAGGTGAAAACAATAGGATTGAGGAGGAGGAGGAGGAGGAGAAAACAATAGAATTGAGGAGGAGGAGGAGGAGGAGAAAACAATAGAATTGAGGAGGAGGAGGAGGAGGAGAAAACAATAGAATTGAGGAGGAGGAGGAGGAGAAAACAATAGAATTGAGGAGGAGGAGGAGGAGGAGGAGGAGGAGAAAACAATAGAATTGAGGAGGAGGAGGAGGAGAAACAATAGAATTGAGGAGGAGGAGGAGGATGGTGTCGATGAGGGGTCGATATAGGGTCGATGTGGGGTCGATGTGGGGTCGATGTGGGGTCGATGAGGGGTCGATGAGGGGTCGATGTGGGGTCGATGTGGGGTCGATGTGGGGTCGATGTAGGGTCGATGTAGGGTCGATGTGAGGTCGATGTGGGGTCGATGTGAGGTCGATGTGGGGTCGATGTGGTGGCGGTGGTGGTGGAGGAGAATTGTGGTGGTGGTGGTGGTGAAATAATAGAATTGTGGTGGTGGTGGTGGTGGTGGAGGATAATTGTGGTGGTGGTGGCGGTGGTTGTGGTGGTGGTGGTGGTGGTGAAAACAAGAGAATTGTGGTGGTGGTGGTGGTGAAAATAATAAAGGAAGGAAGGAAGGAACCCTGTCAAACTGGTTACACCAGCCATCACCGCTTATAACGTCATTGAAAATGTGTCTGTCATTACCAAATAAGGTGATACAAGTGTACATCATCTCCATCACCTCCACGTAAGGCGTTAATGAGATTCCACTTCACGTTAATTTATTCCACCGCACTTAAATGAGATTCCACAGCATTTTATTCATGAGATAAAATACAATAGCTAATGACGTCATCTACGTTAATGTCTTCCCCTTCAAAATAATGACATTCCCCTTCAAAAAAGGGGTTAATTCGGTGCCTCCTATACTACTATCCTTATAAAACTTTGGTATCGAATTTTCTAATTTTACACAATTAATATCATAATTGGGGTAATAAATACGCGTTCCTCCTACACTAGCAAGTAGGGATGTTGGAATAACTTTCCACTGGGCATTATCATCTGAATATAGTCGTTTTACCCAGCATAACTTTAACGCTTTATCGAACACAGAGAAGTCTATCATGTTAAGTCCTCCTTCTTCTTTGCTTTTTATAATTGTCGTTTTTTTTATTTCAGGTGGTTTGTATCTCCATATGAAACTAAAAATTATCTTATTTACTTCTTCCGTGAAGGAAAGAGGTGTCTCGATTACGCTACAGATAAAAGTTAGTTTTGATAGTGCAAGTGTTTTGACTATATTTATTTTTCCAAACGTGGAAATGTCTCTTGCCGACCAAATATTTAGCAATTTCTTTAGAGGACCAAGTTTGTCATAAAATTTTTTTTAATTACGAGATCTTCGTTATATGAGAAAAATACTCCTAAAACATATATCGGTTCTTCACTGACCTGAAGATCTAAGATCTTGTCTTTGCGTCGACGCGATGATCCTAAATATAAGAGTTCTGATTTCGATTGGTTTATCCGAAGGCCAGATGCTTTTTCAAATATATCGAGTAGGTTAAAAAGATTATATATCGACTTATCGTCTTTTACAAAAACAGTAGTGTCATCCGCATACTGGGAAAGTTTTATCGTTTTTTCCGGTTCAATGTCAATACCTTTTATTTCTGACGATTGTCTAATTGAATTTCCAAGAATTTCTATGCCAATGATAAAGAGAAGGCCAGATAAAGGGCATCCTTGCCTTACACCTCTAAAAAGCGGAAACTGTTCACTTGCAAAGCCATTATTGAGCACACAACTTGAGATGTCATTGTAGAATACTCTTATCCAATTGCGAAGCTGCGGACCAAATCTAAAGACCTCTAAGCATTTTTGCAAGTACGTCCACTCTATGGAATCGAAAGCTTTTTCGAAATCTAGGAAAACAGCCGAGCCTGAAATGTCTTTTAGTTTTGTAAAAAACATTGTATCAGAAATTGTTCTTATACACTCTCCGATATATCTTCCTTTTACATAACCTGCTTGACACGGGTGAATAATTTTTGGCAATATTTTTTCTAGACGCATTGCAATGGCTTTTGTGGCAATTTTATAATCAGTGTTTAGCAATGTTATTGGTCTCCAGTTTTTCAAAAAATTTAAGTTTTTGTCTTTCTTGGGAATAAGAGAAATAATTCCGAGCTTTTGAGAGATTGATAAACTTCCTTTTTGAAAAGCATAGTTAAAACTCTCGACTAAGTATTTTCCAAGCAAGTGCCAAAAATGTCGATAAAATTCAATAGTAAACCCGTCAGATCCCGGTGTTTTATCATTTTTAAAATTTTTAATCGCTTTTTGCACATTCTTCTAACGTTAAAGATCCTTCGCATTGTTCTGATTCTTCCTTACTGAGCGTCTCAAGCCCTTCAGATTCAAACAAGAAGGAAAACATCTCGTTGTTTGGAATGATATTTTTTGAGTTGTAAAGATTTTGATAAAAGTTTGCTTCTTCTTCAAGGATTAATTTGGGATCGGACAATGTGGAACCATTTTCTTTTGTAAGTGAGACGATATGTTTTTTCTTATAATTCCTCTTTTCCAGATTATAAAAATATTTATTATTTTTTCTCCAAATTCGTACCACCTGGCTTTACTACGTACCATTGCGCCTTGCGTTTTGTTTGAAATGATTTTTGATAGTTTAGCTTTGACGCGGTCTATTTCAGTTTTGATGGTTTCACTAAATTTGGCTCTCAGTTGTTTTTGCAAGCAACCAAATTGTCGTAAAAGTTCTTTTTCTTCATCTCGTTTTTCTCTAGCTTTTCTTTTTGCAAAAATAATTGTTGTAGCTCTGATTTCCATTTTTATCATTTCCCAAAATAGTCCTTTGTCGTCGAGGTCTTGATATTTTGCTATAAATTGCGGGATACTTTTAGTTATGTGTTCTGTGTAATCTTTGTCAGTGAGTAGCGAGTTATTAAATTTCCAGAAGCCTGGTCCACGTTTTGTTTCTTTTTCTTCAGAAGTTAAAGATAGTTGGAGTGCTGAATGATCTGAAAATATATTTTAGACTATTTGGCAATCGGTAATCAGGTGTTGTATATTTTTTGAAGGAAAGAAATAATCTAGTCGGCATTTAATTTTGCAGGATGGATTGTGCCAGGTGAAGCCAGGAATGCTCGGGTGCATTTGTCTCCATATGTCAACTAACTCAAAGGTGTTTGTGAATTCATTTATTTCTTCAATAACGGTTCTTTTGAGTTCGAATGAGCGGCCTCCGCATTTGTCTATATCATTAAGAGCGCAATTTAGATCTCCGCCAAGTAACACCTTTTCGTTTACAAATTGATTAATTACTGAAGTGGACAGATCCCTAAGGAACTGAATTTGTTGTTTTTGGTCATTTGGTGCATAGATGTTTAGGAAAATAAATTTTGTGTCATCAACGATTACTTCTGCTAAAACGTATCTACCATTTTTGTCACTTATTACATTTTGGATTTCTACGTTCGATCGGGGTTTAAAAAGTATCATCACACCTCGACTGTGAGTTGAACCGTGACTTGCAACAACTTTGCCACCCCATTCGGATTCCCATAGATTAGTAGTTTCTGCTGAAGAGTACGTTTCTTGGAGATATATGATGTCAGAATTTCGTTGATGAAGCCATCGAAATATCTGTCTTCTTTTTGAGGTTTTGTTCAGGCCTCTTACATTTAGTGATAAGATTTTAAGACTCATCATGAAAAAAATTATGTATTCTAAAATCTACTGCGAACAATTCGCGGATTCTGTCATTCTGGAGAGGAACAAAGGAAAAAAAGCGGAATGCTATTCGACACAAAATTAACGATATTACTAACATAAATTACGGGCAACAAGCAAATGCTGACAGAAAGTCGAAAAAAAAAATAAATACAAAACGAAAACAAAGAAATGATGTACCTGTGATGTTTCTAAATTTCAGTCGGTAAACTTTCTTACTTGGCGAGATAACACTTTCGAACGTGAACGTTCTGGTCTTGACAAATTATTTTTAAGTTATGAGATTACCGCTCTCCATGAGTTTGCCGTAGAACGAGAATTTCTTCGTCTCGGGCCCATGGTAGATTTCTCGGTCAATAATGAGTTTTTCTACATTGAAAAAAGCTGTTCTTTGATCTTGTTTTGCTTTCTTAAAGACGGGCTGCAAAGCTTTTCTTACATCGTCCACTTCTTTTGGAAAATCGTCTGCAAATCCGAATTTAGCTCCTTTTCTTAGGTGTTTGATGTGAGACTTAATAAACTCTTCATCCTGATAAAACGACACCTTCGCAATAATGGGCCTTGGTTTTGCATCATTGTTGTTAGTTGCTTTCGTAGGGATTCGATGTACTCTTTCGAAACTTATATCGTCAAGTTCTTCTTGAGAGATTTTCATTTCCTTTGCTAGGAAGTGCCGTAGAGTCTTTTCCGTATCTGTTGGTAATTCTTTGACGTTGTCTTTAATTCCAAAGAACTTGATGTTGCTACGTCGGTTGTAACACTCTTGTTTGATTACACGTTTTTCGAGATTGTCCACGGCATCTAATTTCTTGTTCGCTTCGTTTAACTTTGAAGTTGTCGATTTCACAGTTTGTTGTAATTCTTTCAGTTCATTCTGTGTACACCAAATTGAAGAAACGTTGTCAGGTAAAAAGCGTAAACCATGAACGATGCGACCCAAAGGTTTACTGGGAAGTTGGTAAATTTAATCTTCGTCTGTGACAGAATATACTTTATATTAACACAGAATACATAAATCATGCTCTTAAATGCCTCAAACAAAGAAAACATCTTGATTATCAAGAAATAGAATATAACTAGCTTGCCAATGCTGCCTACCCAGAATCCTATTCGGTCTCATCGTTCATGGTTTATGCTTTTTTAAATGACAACGTTTCTTCAATCAGGTGTAAACTGCAGGCTTTCTTCTAAAGAAGTGATCCGTTTTTTCTGACTCTCGAGTTCCGGCAACAATGCAAGCACTTTATCTAGCTTTTCTTCGATTTGTTGTAGTTTGGAACTACACACTGTGCAGCCATTGTGTTCCGCGAGAAGTTCTTCGTCTGTTTGTGAGCCGCGTTGTCTCATTCTTTTCTTCCTTCGTCTTTCTGAAGGAGATGTCTTTGAATCGTCCTCGCTCATTTTTGCGGTTGAAAGAAGTGATTTGTCATGACCAGAAGCCGTGGAAACTTCAAAACGACGGAGCTTTAAAAACTGCGTCCGTCATCATCGGTTTCTCGCCCCAGTCCAGGTCACCCTGGATCCAGAGGTCCATTCTCTGAATATCATGAGTGAAATTAACCGCATAAACGGTTAGAAGAAGCTCGCGAGACGGACCTCTGGTCACTCGAATATACAACCTCATTTCCATGCGAGGATCTAGTTCAGAATCTGAACTAGGTCGCTGATTGGTTCTCCTACTTGTTTCCAGACTCTACCGGGAGTTAACGATGCAACAGCAACTTCGATTGGCTGGACCAAAACAATTCGCAACGGGCGCGTGAAAAACCGGTTTCCCAAAGTGAAGCCACACAAACAACAATGGCGGACGTAGATAGAGATCGCGGCTTTTTGCGATCTTTAAGAAACGCTGTGGATTACTCTTTAGTATCCAAATTTTCAAATTATCAGAGAACTAATTTATTCAGCGCAAGGATGTCTTGAAAAGAGGTGTTGACAGGCCAGACACGACTTATAAATTCGTGTTATCGTGGAGTGTGACCTTTAGAGTTTTGTTTGAACGAGGAAAATTTTTATCTCTAGCACGGAGGCGTGCTTTGGAGTTGCAGGTATTCTCGCTGAACGATTTCGCTGACCACTGGTAGGTGACAGGAAGAGAAATAGGTGTACTGGATTAATTGCGTGCGGATATCAAGGATTCTTTGTTTGTTAAATCTCTCGCCTTTGAAAACGGTTGTATCCAGAAAGTTTACTTCTTTGTCTGAGATTAATGTTTGTTTGCAAGGACAATAAAATCTTCTATCTCCTTTTTCTCGACACTCTACAGTGAAAAAATGTCATCGATGTATCTTTTTTGATTTAATATTTCTGTCTCGACCGCGTTTTAAACATGTCAGCTGTTAGATTTAATATAAACAAACAGACACGCTTTGGTCCCCAAGGTTTAAAACCGGTTTGGTGAGATATCCGATCCACAAATCGCATGGAAATGAGGTTGTGTACTCGAGTGCCCAGAGGTTTTTATTTTTTCTCGGCGCGTTGCGCCTCGTTGTCGCGGCTTGGCCGCTCAAATTCGCCGTTTTCACTAAAAAATAAAAACCTCTGGCACCCAGGGTAAGTCCAGGTAATAGTGTTTTTGAGAATTGCTAAAATTGAAAATAGCCCGTTCGTCAATCTTAATTCTTGTGCTTTCAACCGTTCACCTTAGTTAAGTTTCACCATAGTTAAGCTTGTTCAAAGTGCTACGCTGTTTGGCTTGGCCTATCTATATATATTATAGGTGACTTTGAGTATCGAATTTTTTCAAAAATTTTTTTCAATTTTTTTTCAAATTTTTTGGGGAAGTGGTCAAATTTCCCTAACCAAGCCCAATAGGTGATTTTGACTGTAATTTTTTTATATAGGGGATTTTGACTAGAATTTTTTTTCCAAAATTTTTTGAATTTTTTTTTCAATTTTTGATTTAAACTTTTATACGTGATTTTGAGTCTCATAATTTTTCAAAAAAAAATTTCGATTTTTTTCAATTTTTTTGGGGGGGACACAGTCCAATTTCCCTATATACAATCCTCCTGGGGAATGAATTGGGAAAATGGTCAAAATCCCCAAGATGAAAGAAGAAGCCCACACACGGATGAAAGTTCAATAACAAGTTTTAATGAAAATCATCAACAAGAAAAACTTACAAGGATGAACGCTTTCTTCTTTTCTTGAGTCACTTTCCGATCGGGGTTCGAGCAAAACGTATCTGGATGTAATGGTGTTCAAAGCGCTTATCATCGAGCGCTGAATAATTCTTTTTACAGAACATAATACAAGCAATCACGTCGTAATTAGACCGCATAAAAACCTTCAGGGCAAAACATTCAAAGGCAGAAATTTTCCGCGAAGACGTGCCGTATTAAAATCAGGTTCTCTTTCTCTTTCGATTCCAGCGCGTATTATAGAGCGAAAATCAGCTTGGCTCGCCTCTCAGGGCAATTCGTGAATGAAACAAGAAAAAAAAAACTAGTTTGAATTCAATGCTCGCAGAAAACTCGTTTGAAAGAAGAGAAAGTATTTTTAACAACGCAAAGTTTCGTCGCATGACGAATCAAGCAAAGACAAACAAACAAACTACGAACCTGCGGAATGATTTTGCAGTGAAACAAAAAAAATCCCTTTCTTTCGCCGAAAAGGTTGTCCTTTTTCCAAAGCCACTTCTCTTAAACCTTCCACGAAGAGAGTTGTTTGAGTTTTTAGCGAGGAACTTGTTTCACGCCGTGAAAAAAAAATCTTTCTTGTCTTTCTCAGAACAGTGTTTTCCGAAGTTTTCCTGGAAAAACCCGGCATACGCCATCACTCGGTTCCAGACCACGCGCGAACCACCAGCGGGACCTGGCTCGACGATAGAAGAGTTTGAATTGAAATCGTCTTGTCCCAAGTTTTTGCAATAATTTTGCATCTTATTTCTTCCTTCTTCTTCCGAGCGGCTCGTCTGGCTTTGCGTTGTAAGTGAACGAGAGAAGAATGAAAAAAGAACAAAGTGTGAGCCTTTATAAAGGAAGAAAAAAGTTGACGTCACCCCTCAGGCTCCACCAATTACGAGGAAGCCCTTCGCAATTGTTACATAGGATTTGTTATCCTATGTCACTTTGAAAACGAAGACAACAGAGGTTTCTTTCGCATTGCACCAGTGTTTTACTCAACAAAAAAAGCGAAAAGAAGAAAACATGGCTTGCAACTGACAACAATGGCAAAAAAAAAAAACATTGATCAATTTTTTTTGTTCATTGAGCTTGAGGCTCATGGGTCGTTTGCCCTCTCATGCAAACTTCTGTGTGCCATCAGTTTTTATGGATCTAATTCCAAGTCCTTGCACAAGGAGCTGTCATCGCTGTCCACCTCATCTGTCCAATGATGGCCAAATTTCAGGCGCTGCCAGTCAAACACTACGTCGATGTTGACGTGCGTCAATCCTAATAGTTCATAGGTAAAGAACAGATCTTGACGTCGGAAGGATAAAATTTCTTCCAAAATGCGTACGGTAACCACATCGGTTGACAACATGTTGCGCACAAATTGACAGTTGTCAGGGGTCCAGATCGGGTGTACGATACCATTTTCATGCAGCTGATGCACCCATTCATCGTACACATCTGGAAAGGTGACTTCTCGAAGAGCCCTACTAATGTTAGCTCGTGGATCGTGTAAGAACAACAAGGCTTCGGGTGACCAAATGGGGCTATCGGGCGGTTTCAATACCACATGTTGCATGCATTTTAATAATGCTACAATCCACCAACGCCGCCAAGGGCGAGCATTCAGACTCTGCGTAAACTCGCTCTGAGAGTCCACTACCCCTTGACTCGTGAAAGGAGAAGTCATGTTTGGTGTAAAAAAGACTAAACGTTATCCTTATATAGAAAACGCGAACTGTCATTCCTTTCAAAATCTTCTACAAAAAGAAACAACAAGGTATCAAAACAAATGTCAAGCACTTAACAAAGAACACTTCAGCGCGCAAGATTAAAAAAAAAAGGCGAGAACGTCTGACGCCCAGATAGCTTTGAAAGATTGGTTGGGATGTGCCATTCTCTTTTTAGAAAGAGTCGATCCCCATTCTTTGGTGGACTTGAGCGATGATGCATTACAGGAGCTAGAACCGAACGTAGCGTTTGCGCAACTGGTGACCAGAAACAACGAGAAGAACGAACCGTTTACCTTGCTTCATTTGATGGCTTATTTAAGTGTTATGCGTCAGTGTTTGTCCCTGGACGCTTACTGTGAACATCGTCGTTGGATATTTAAGCAACACCAACAAGCATACATACCTAGTTTTGGACGTTTTGTGGCTCAATTTACAGTGAGTCTGACCAGGCGATTGCTCCCATTGGTGGTGCGCACCTGTTTGTTCCCCATCTAAAAAAATGAAGAAGGCTGAGCAGATGAGTCCATTGGAAGACTTGTATTTGGATCTGGAGAGTCCTTACGCCTTGAGTGGAAATTTCAAGGAATTGACCAAGGTGGCCCGCGACACGTTGGACGTCTCACCCAGCCAGGCGAAAACGTATTTACAAGGAGAACCCACTTTCACGTTACACCGTCCTCGTCAGGTACGATTTCCACGCAGCAAGACGGTCGTGCCTCCACAAGTGGATTATACCTGGCAGGCGGATCTTGTGGAAATGCAGGATGCCAAACTCATTGCCCAAAACAAACGCACCTGATACCTACTGACAGTCATCGATGTTGTCCAAATATGCATGGGTCATTGCCTTAAAAAGCAAGAAAGGCAAGGCCACGGCAGATGCGTTTCGTTATTTGTTGGAGAATTCAGGAGGACGTAAGCCCGTCAACTTGCAGACGGATCAAGGGAAAGAATTCTACAATCA
The DNA here is from genome assembly GCA_022457155.1 of Cladopsammia gracilis. Lineage (NCBI taxonomy): Eukaryota > Metazoa > Cnidaria > Anthozoa > Scleractinia > Dendrophylliidae > Cladopsammia > Cladopsammia gracilis. The sequence goes on from JAJGOT010000117.1 coordinate 603,599, forward strand.
ACACATGAAACAATTACTTGACAAGTATAACATTCACCACTATTCCACTCGAGGTGAACCCAAAGCTGCTGTGGTCGAACGTTTCAATCGCACTTTGAAGGAATTGATGTGCAAGTACATGACAGCTCGCAACACCCCCAAATATTTGGAGGTCTTACCCTTGTTGGTGGACAAGTACAACACGCGCATTCACAGCCGCACTCAAATGGCCCCAACCGATGTCACTGACGACGTTGCCTCGGTGGTCTGGAAGCGGTTGTTCAAACCCACCCCTCCCTTAGACCCTTACAAGTTTCAACCCGGAGATTTTGTGCGCACCTCCAAACCGGTCAAGGGTAAAAAGAGTGCCTTTTCCAAGAGTTATCGGGGTAATTGGTCACAAGACGTGTACACGGTGACCGATCGTCAACGGTCCTTGTACGATGGTGTGAATTATTACAAGTTGGACACTTGGAAAGGCGACAAAGTACCTGGACGATTTTATGAACCTCAACTGCAAAAAGTACGAGCTCTGCCCAACCAATGGCGGGTGAGTAAAAAGCTTAAATACAAGGGACGCGGACCCACTCGTCAAGTGTTAGTCAACTGGCAAGGACTTGCTCCTGATTATCAAACGTGGATACCCGTCAAAGAGTTAAAAAAGTCCTTGTAAAAAAATGGCCAAACCCTGGGAAATGGACGATGATTTTTTGCTGTTTCTGAATAGTGGGGATGTGGGCACGGAACCCCTCGAACCCGGACAGACCACCGTGCGCAGTGCGTTCCGACAACGGCTGTAGATTCCATTGACGCTCACCGACCACTGGCACGTTGCCCTTTTAAAACTGTTGTACACCAATTCTTACGGCAACACCGTGTTGAAGTCGTCGCAGGATTACCATGTGCGCGTGGGGAGTTCGGATGGATCAGTTCCCACTCGATCAATGGCGCTGACCTCGCATAAACACTTCACGCACGCGGCAGAATTGCTAGGCGATTTGGTGCAGAAGATGGGATGGTACGTGATACCCACCTTGTTGGGCGGTCAACATCATTACGGACAATTCCACATGGAATCTTCTGGCACCACGGACGAAAATTTTCCCACGAATCCCAAACTGGATCTGTTTCGTCCCGACCTGGTGCGCGAATTTTTGCAAAGCATCGGAAACACTTATGGCCTGAAACAAGTGGCACTCCCTACGCGCTTCCTTCAGATCGAATATTATGTAGGACTCGCCCTCCTGAAACTCATGGGTTTCAAAAAGGATTACATCTGGTTAACTAGATCTAGTCCATCCAGACCCAGGACCCATTATTCACTCCATCTGTGGGCGCAGGGTCAGTACAATCTGGGGGAATCATTGGCTCTGTTGATGGGATTTTTGGAGCTCGATCCAGATCGGCCGAGTCAGACGCGCATCATGGCTCACAACACCGTCTACGCGGACACGGGAGATGGTACGCAAGCCGATTGGGTGGTGAGTCGTTTGGATACGCATCACTTTAGCATTGAGACGGAAGATTTTCTGTTGGGAGGCGTACGCATCAAACTCAACACTACCGTCGAGCGGTTGCACTACACGTTTGGCAAAAGAGCCGTCCTTGACATGGGGGCTTGGGTGCGCGACCCGTCTCCTTTGTTACCCTACGCGCGACAATGCCCCGTGACGGTGGTCACTACGGAACCCGGCAAGTGGTTTCTACAGGCCCGAGAAGGGGTCTACGTCGATTTCAAAAACGGTCTAGAGACAGTGATGGGCACCCCACAACTCAAGGCTCCTTCTAGGGTTAAGGGATTCGGGGCATGGTTGGCTTTGCCCGGTTTAGAAACATCCCTGGCCCAAAAAAAACACCCGCTTGTCTGACGTGGACCTCACGCGATGCAATACCGAAGTAGACGCGGTGGAATTTAGCCCCGTGGGCAACAGACAGCGCCAATTGCTGGCCACCCTTCCCCTCTCACCTAGCAGCGATTACGGTCTCACGGTCGAATACGACCCGCAGCATTTGGATTTCAGACCGTTGACAGGACCCACGCAAAATCTGAGCGAGTTGAGAGTGCATTTAAGAAACTCTGAAGGTTTGGGTGTGCCATTTTACACGGGTCTCACCGGTGTTTGGCTATACTTTAGCAAAGGAGGAACCAAAAACACAAAGCCCTTGCAATTGGCCGGCATGAGTTTTGCTGGGGGACGTCGAGTGACTTTGGAAAGTGACGATCAGAAGGACATCTTCCCGAACAACACACCATCGCGTTTCAGGCTGAGATTACCCGAACAGTGGACCTTGGATGCCACATAGGAAGTGGCTCTGGTGCAATTGTTGATGCCTCACACGTTTCACAACGTTCAAGATCATCAGATACAGTTTTCTGTCAACTACCCGTCCGGCAAACAAGATCTTTTTCTGGCGAGCGGACTTTACGTGACTTTGGCAGATGTTGTGTTGGCTCTTCATCAAGCCATCGAAACGGAGACACCCGTTTCAGATGCTGGCACGATCGCTCGTGTCCAACTGCAGTTGGACGAGAAAGGATTTTACCAGTGGACCTTCCCCACTAATGATTTTTCGCTGTACTTACCCGGTTGGTTGGCTCGAGTTTTAGGATATCTTGATTGGGAGTCGTGGACGGTCCCGTTTTACTACAAGTCTGACTGGGCGCCCGACCGAAGTGGAAATCACTCGCTTGCATACCATGGCTTTACCGGCCGATCATCGCGTTTGGAGTTTTGTCTCCCCAAACTCTTTCCAGAACGTCTACGTGCATTGCAACATGGCCGAACCCGTCTACATGGGATCGCAGATGGCCAAGGTGGTCTTAATCCATGGCGTCAATCCTCAGAAGGGGGTCTTGGAGGACGTGCCCATTCCACACTTGATCTTTTCGCCATTTCAAGGAGGAAACGTCACGGCTGCTCTGTATTTCCGACAACGTAAATTGCCTTAAAAAAGTGCCAATGCGTCGCACATTTTTGAGATTGCAATGGATCCAAGTAGGTGGTGGTGATGGTTACAATCAAGGCCTGCCTCCGTATCAAGAAGGGGGTTTTTGGGGCACGCTGGCAGGTCCTGCAGTGAGTTATCTGGGTAATTTAGCGGCCAACGCGGGATACGAAACAGCTTGTCGAGCCGCCCGTCAATTTTACAAAAGTCATTGTCGGAAGAAGGAGGAGGAAGAGGAGGAGGAGGAAGAGGAGGAGGAGGAGGAGGAACCACCCCGCAAGAAAAAAAGAAAAAGATGCAACAAGGAGGAAGAGGAGACAAGTACGATGGTGGGACGGCCAATTATCAGGAAGGAGGACTGGTCGTACCTTTCTCCGAAATGACGTACAAGCAATTGTTGAGAGCGCAGAGAGGTTTTGGGAGGCAACCTTGACGAAGAACCCCTCGTCGACCTCGCAACATCACGGCTGCGAGTTTGGATGAAAATCTCTATCGGCGTCTGGGAGGGAGACCCATCGGCGTGTTGCCCAATGCCATTCCTGGCTTTCAGGTGGGCATGGGAGAGGATCGAGTTAGAGCAAGAGGAAAAAACGTAGACGAACGGGTCACGGTGATTGTTTCAACGAGCTCCTATAAAAAGAAGCATCCACGGGTGGTCGACCATTTGACTAGACGGCACCGTCAGAATGTCACAAGTGTCAGATGACACAAACAACAACAACAGCAATGGTGGGATCATCGTGCAGGCCGATCAGGGTCTTTACAATTATCGCCCTCCGCGAGAAATTGATGCCACTGAATACAAATGGCACTTTGAAGATGTGAAATCTCAGACCACTTCGTCAAACCCTCTCCAGTTTCGTTTGGCCGATCGACCTTACCCCTTCTGCCCCAGCGAGATCGAACTGCATCTTAAAGTGTACTTCAAACGGGGCTCCACAAAAGCACCTTTGAATGACTTCTCCACCAACCAAGCTATTGTAGGCCCAGTGAACAATTTTGGGTACAGTTGTATCCGCCAAATACGTTGTCGAGTCAACAACAACGAAACGGAGTCCACGGCTGGTGTGAATTTGGCATACCGAGAATATTTCAAGACCTTGTTGGAAGCAGATACCTGGGATGAAGCCAGCTGCCTCAAGAGACAAGGATGGTACAAAGACAGCCCAGGACAGATGGATCTCTGGGGAGGTACAGCCACTCATAATCCTGGAGGCGTGGAACGACAAAAGATCTGTGTCAATGACACGGGCAAGTTCGAATTCAACGTGTGCCCTTTGCCTTGCAATTTTTGGCAGATAGAACAGAACGTCCCACCCAACACCAGAGTAGAATTTGAGATCGAGTTCAATGACCCCAAGTTCTGTTTGATGTCCATGACCCTGAACAAGAGCACTGCAGTGGGGCCTGTTAACGAGACAGCTAGTTTTGAAGTCTTGGCCCAAGAGTGTTTTCTCCGTGTGTTTTATCGCGTTCCCAATGATATCATCATGAAGTACATGGAAGAAAAAGTGGAAAAGACCATGGTGGCCCACCCCCTCTCCTTCCCTTTCAGACGCATGCGATGCGAGAACAGGTACATTCCATCAGGAGTCAGCCAAGTGGAGTTCAACGATGTGTTTCAAGGGCGTTCCCCACGCTTGTTTTGGTTGGTGGTGTTGGAAGATACACGTTATCAGGGAGAATTCAATAAAAAATCTCTTTGACTTCAAAGCCCAATTTTCAGGATTCAACATCACCAGTGCCGAGTGCACAGCCAACGGAGTCCCAGTGAACAAAGCCAAAGTGGATCTCACCAACAAATACGAGATCTATGATTTATTGCTAAATGCCTCGGGCAAAAAGAGACGCGATGCCTACCTGTTGGATCCCGACACCTTTGAAAAGGGTTTCTACTTTGTACCCTTTGATTTGACAGCTGTCCAAGATGGAGGTGATTCTGTCACCCCGCAGTTGCAAATGCTGATCAACGTCAGGCTGGGGTTTTGTACAACGACAGGTGCAGCGTTGCAAGCTTTGTTCTTGTACAACACAGATGAGAGTCTGTTGCAGATTGACAACAGAGGAACCACTCAAGGCCCAGTGCTCTTGTCCGATGCCTTGGTGTGAAAAGAGCTGAAAAAACATTGTCTTTTTGTAACAACAACAAAAAAAGAGAGAAAAAAAGAGGTCAATAAAAATGTCACTTTCCTGTTTCATGAACGTTAGATGCCTTGCTTTGAAAAGAACTCTTTTGTAACAAGAGTTTAATAAAAATGTTTTATCTTTTTTGGTGATGTTTGTGTGTGTCGCTCTCCTGTCCCGTGGGCCCCTCCCTATAAAAAAAGGGAGCCAGTATGTTTTTATCAGAACCCGCCCCTTCGTTCGCTACAGCAGGCTTGTTCTTGGGCAAGCAAGCATTCAAAGGCATAAAAGACAACGTGGAGCATTTTTTAAAAGCCAAAAAGCGGCGGAGATAAATAAAAGATCCACCTTGTCAAACAGAAAAAAAAAAGATGGCCAGGTCATCCCGTACCAGACGAGACAGCGCACGAAGACGAAGAAATCGTCGGATGACAAGGCGGGGAGGTATTCAACAAGGAGGTTTCGTCCCCATCGTGGTGGATTTTAAGAAAGGGGTCCAAGTCACACGGGATGCCTTTGAGGCCATGCAACAACCCATCGACGTGGACAAGGCCAAACGAGACGTGGCTAGGTACAAAGCCGAGTATCAGTCTTATAAAAGACGCAGTGGAAACAAAGGGTACACGCGTTGGGACCGCGACAAAGGTTACGCCAAGAAAAGTGATGCCTGTTGTCTGCAATAAAAATGCATGACACATTGCAATTGCAAAAAGCGTGTCGAAGCGATGACGACATTTCAAAATACTTTTGGGATGTGTTTGCGGCGGATGAAGGAGCCTGTCAACCTGTCGAGTACCCCAAGTGCGCCATATGGAACACGGATCTCATACGCTTACCCGGCCAACATTGGATAGCGGTGTTTTGGGCGAGTCGAGACCACGGAGAATTCTTCGATAGTTATGCGCGAGCGCCAACCTTTTACAATGCAGCGTGGCGTTGTTTTGACCTTTTACGTCACATTCCGCAAGAACTACAAGGAACCAACACTGATGTGTGCGGAGATTATTGTTTGTACTACTTATTTCATCGTTGCCGCGGCAAGCCCATGACCCAAATTGTTCGACCCTTCTCACACACACGGACCGTGTCTACAACGATACAGCGGTGGTGGAACGAGTACGGGAAGAATTCCCGAGTTTACAACACCAACACCCGGCAGGGGGACTATATGATGAGGATGGACGCCCCAACAAGATGTGTCGGATCAAACGGTTGAATCTTTGCAAGAGAAAGGCATAAAAAGAACTGTGTTTTTTAGGTGACAGGTTAAAAAATGGAAATGGAAGATGCTCCCTCTTACTATGATCCACGTTTCAGGGTCCCGGGTAACATGCAGATCGTGGGTCCTTCCTTGAGCGGCAAGACAACCTTCTTGTATAATTTGGTCAAAGATGCTCCATGCTACTTTCGAGAAGACGACAGATCCCCTTGTTATTTTCAAAAAATCGTGTATTGTTATGGATCAGCCTGGGCGTGCAATTTCACGAGGGATTACCAGACAATGTGGAAGCACTCTTTCCGCCCGAAACACGCCCTGGTTTGATCATCATGGACGATCTCATGCATGAAAGCAGCAAGTCACCTCAAGTGACCCAACTGTTGACCAAAGGAACGCATCACTTGGGTCTCTGCGATTTTCCTGTCGCAGAACCTCTTCCATTCGGGCAAGGAACAAGCTGGTCAAAATCGCAATTATCATTACACCGTTCTCTTCAAGAATCCTGCGGACACCCGTTACATCAAAATGCTGGGCAATCGTTGGTTGGGCGATTCAGAGGCATTTTGGCCCATCTATAAAAAGGCCACAGAGAGACCTTTTGGCTATCTATTGACCGACCATCATCCTCGAACCGACGACGCCATTCGTTTTCGTACCCATCTCTTGATAGACGATCCCGAACCTCTCACCGTGTTGCAACCCGTTCAAAAGAAGAGAAAAACGTGAGAAAATGTCTTTCCGTTGTCGCGATTGGAGAAGACAGCGAGGACGAGGCATGTTGGAGGATTTTAGCAAATCTCGTGCCACCCGCACCAATCAAATCAGAGCGCGATGGAATAAGGAGAGAGCCGACATGCATCGACGCTTGCAAAACGAAAGTGGTAAATTGCGAGAAGGTGCCCGTCGCCTCCAGTGGGTGTTGGAAAACCCCAATCCCAGTCTGGGTGAAAGGATCGTGCAGAAGGGATGTCAAACCCAATTCAAAGCCAAGAATGCTTTCAAACCAGGCATCAAACGCCCCAAACTCAAAGCAGGAACGAAACGAGCCCTGATGGCTGGGGCGATGGGAGGTGTCGTAGCCCCTGTAGTGGGAACTTTGGTCGCCAAAGCTATAAAAAAGACTAAGAAGAAGACATCATAAAAAAAAAACAGTCATGCAGTCCCTCATTGTCGTACCCACCTATGGAACATGGCCCACCACACCACGCATCGCTCGAGCGCCTTGGTTGCAAGGAGTTCCTTTTACCCGTTACATGGTTGGGAAAGGGATACAACTGCAACATGCCAGCGATCTCACCACGGGTCGGGCGGCCTGGCAAGCACAGATCCGTCGCAGTCAAAGAGGTCGCGGGATCGATAGCAGCCAGAGATCAAGAGCCATGGCCAAAGCCTATGCCAACCGACCCTCTCAGAAGGTCGATCGTTGGGTCAACAGAAAGATGTGGCGCTTGCGAGATAAGATGACTCCCGAAACCTTAAGGTGAAAATTAACAGCAGGAGCTGCATTAGGAGGAGCTGCGGCGGCCGTGCCAGCAGCGTTTTTGGGTGCCTTGGCAGCCAAAGTCTTCACCCAAAAGAAGAAAAAGAAACAGGGAGGGTTTTTAACGCTGCTAAGCAGTGCTGCCAAAGTGGGATACGAGGTTGGAAAGAAAAAAGATTACAAGCACATGGGAGCCAAAGGAGCCACGGGGCATTATAAAGCGCATCGCAATCCATGGGAAGTTTAAGGAAGGTATAAAGAGAGAGTAGTCATCATCCGCGAGTACATTCACCATGCCAACCGTTCGCAGAAAGAAAACAAGACAGCATGGAAAAGGATTGGGCGCCGAAATGGCGGTGGCCTCGGCGGCCCCTGTGGTGGCCAATCTCTTGAGTCAAGGTATTGAACAGGTCATTGAGACGGGGCCAGAGGTGTTAGAGAAGGTGACCAAGCGTGGCAAACGCGGGATAAAGTGGCTCTCGAAACGCTTTAACCGTTTGAGAAAAAAGAAACCTCAGAAGGGTGGTAGGAAAAAAACATCCTTGCCCCGTTGGGCTCAAGAACCCGGTCTGTCCAAGCTCGTAGGTCTACCCAATCATTTACCATCACACATGCATTTTCAACTTTTCAACCACGACCTCGGTGTAGGCAGGCGAAGGATATAAGAATGGAGGAAACTGCAGAACACACACTTTTTGTGATGGCCCCACCTAGAGGCGCTTGGCGTGCTTTTCCTGTCAATTCCGATTTTTCGCCCACTTCTGCTGCAGAGCGACGAGCAAACTCGGGATTTGATGCCCCCAGAAAGAAGGCCACCACCGATCGTTTTTGCGAGACCCAACCAAGCCGTGAAAGCAAGTATTGCATTGAAAAAAGGAATCAAGACAGCCAATGCGGCGGCAGCGGGAGCAATTTTAGCGGCCACTTTGGGCGGTGTGCTTGCAAGTCAACTCTCGAAAAAGAAAAAAAAAAGAAGAAGCAAGAACAACAAGGTGCCGGCAAAGGAACGAGGGAGTGGCGCATGCAAGAACAAGCCGACTGGTTATCAGGGTTGACGGATCGCCGGACGTTTTCTGAGGACATAAGAGCCAGCAACAAACAATTGCGAGCTCTGACCGATCTGATACGTAATCTCTACGACAACGTGATCCAAGTACCCGCGTACGTCAAAACCCCTCTCCTAAGTAACAGGAAAGCGATTTCGACGCATCAGTGCACTGACAACGCCTTTGCACGAAAGGAGGCTCTTAAGAAGAATAGGAGGAGAAAAACTCGTCCCTTTTTTGCAAGCCGGACTAGACGCCTTGTCGTCATGACGGACAAATACGCTCGAGAGATGATGTTGGTGCCCAAAGATACCCCCTGGATGAAACCACCGGTTCCCTTTCTACCCAACCTATCCCTTCAATGGGGAAGGGGTGAACAAACACCTCCGACCCCAATGAAGCCTACTGGAAATGCCAATTATTGACGGACCAATTGGTCAATGCCCCTCGTTTGGATCGCATCATGCGTGTCATGGACGCCATGAAGAGCGTGGAAGGCAAAGGGCAACTGCCGAAGTTACCTTCGTACGGAAGTAAGAGCAGTGAATACTTTCAACTTCAGAATCAACTACGACACATGATAGAACCCCGTCAGACCTCTGCGCTCTGGAGAAGACCTCCCCCTCTTTTGGCAGCGGAAAACCAAGCCCCGGATGATATTATTCCCCCAAACCACCCCTTGGATCCACGCTTCTACCACCTCCCAAGTCATGGCAAGAAGCGGTCCAGCAACCAGAGAACATTGACAAACAATTGGAAAACTTAATCAATGTGGCTAAAAAGAATTTGGACGAGGCCAAACGTGCCAGCAATAATGCTGACGAGGTGAAAATGGCTGATCTAGATTGGCAGGTGGCTCAAAAGTCTGCTGAAGTCATACGAGAGTTCGACGATCAATTGAACTCGGTAAACTATGGCTTGCCCTTCAGCAACGTCCAATACTGGACCATGGACAAAGACACATTCGATGCCACCATGGAAGCACACAAAAGAGAGCTGCTGGAACGTCGTGACAAGCTGTGGCGTCAACTGGAAAGAGAATATCGAGAGCACAAGGAAAGCATGAAACAGAGAGAAAAGCAAAGACAAACCAAGATAGAAAACATTCAAAAAGGGAAAGGGGTCGCCTTGAAGCGGCGCAAACCTCGCGGTTGGGTACAAGAATAAAAAAAACTGTTCAGAAAAAAAGCAGAGATGTTTAGAAGTTGTCACTGTTTTAGTTGTTGACCTGTTAACAAGATTGTTGCAATAAAAAAAGTTGCTTTAAAATGGTCAAAACACGTGTGGTCTTTTTCTTGCACTAACCGGTCTTTTGAATAAGAATTAATCGAAAAAGTAATAAAAAAAATCCGCGTGGTTCACTGTCTGATTGTCTCCTTTTGTGGCCACAAGCCGTTGGGGTCCAAACAAAATCAACAAAAACATTCAAAAACAAAACAAAAAGCACTCTCATTTTCTGGAATCGCTTGGTTGACAAAAACAAATTGCCCTTCAAAGACAAGAGGCATCAGCGAAGGGCTTCCTCGTAATTGGTGGAGCCTGAGGGGTGACGTCAACTTTTTTCTTCCTTTATAAAGGCTCACACCTTGTTCTTTTTTCATTCTTCTCTCGTTCACTTACAACGCAAAGCCAGACGAGCCGCTCGGAAGAAGAAGGAAGAAATAAGATGCAAAATTATTGCAAAAACTTGGGACAAGACGATTTCAATTCAAACGCTTTTATCGTCGAGCCAGGTCCCGCTGGTGGTTCGCGCGTGGTCTGGAACCAAGTGATGGCGTATGCTGGGGTTTTCCAGGAAAACATCAGAAAACACTGTTCTGAGAAAGACAAGAAATATTTTTTTTCACGGCGTGAAACAAGTTCCTCGCTAAAAACTCAAACAACTCTCTTCGTGGAAGGTTTAAGAGAAGTGGCTTTGGAAAAAGGACAACCTTTTCGGCGAAATCAAAATCCTTCCGCAGGTTCATAGTTTGTTTGTTTGTCTTTGCTCGATTCGTCATGCGACGAAACTTTGCGTTGTTAAAAATACTTTCTCTTCTTTCAAACGAGTTTTCTGCGAGCATTGAATTCAAACTAGTTTTTTTTTCTTGTTTCATTCACGAATTGCCCTGAGAGGCGAGCCAAGCTGATTTTCGCTCTATAATACGCGCTGGAATCGAAAGAGAAAGAGAACCTGATTTACGGCACGTCTTGGCGGAAAATTTAACGGCTCTGGACAGCATGAATCCTCCTATCAATATGAAAGATAATCCACCGAGATCAAAAGGTTTATATCATCGAAGAGAACAAGTCCTTAACTGTGATCTAAAGGCGCAATCCTCTCTGAAGTCTTACTGGGAAAGCTTTACACTTTAGGCTTTTAAAATACTTTTTGCGACGAGTGGGAGTCGAGTTTAGCCTGTCCTTTTTTATAACACTATCTATGATTTTTTGACAGCGTTCCGTCCCGCTGCAACGCACGAGATTACATTTGAACGCATGTGACACAACACAACTACACGAGGATCACACTCTTGTTGTACAAGATACATAAATGTCTTATTTATTGAGACATTTGCGAGACCACCTCTGTACAACTCTACAAGAGCTATCCTTTGTGTAAAAAAGTACCGTACATGCACAAGAAATCACAAAAAAGCCTTCTGAAGAAACACAATACAACGTCGGGCAATGATGGAATTATAAACTAACAACTAACCTATACTATTATACAGTCAAAACTTATTGTTATATTGTGATAATATGGTACGGTCTACCTTTCGCTGAAAGAAAAACCTATACTATCAAACGTTGCGTGTAGGCATTTCATGGTAACCATGGTAACGTTGTGTGAGAGTATGTATGGTACTTAATAAATCTTCGACATAGTGATCATTAAAACATGTTTGCGAGTATACTACCATGGTAGCCATGGAAACGTTGTGAGTATCACGGAAGGAAAATTTATTACAAATTAAGTCAAAGGAACGTAGCACCGTAGGGCACTACGAAAAATGCTACGCTCTCAACTAGATCCAAATTCGGGCCACACTTGCAGCTCCAGCACGTTAACAACAAAATATCAAAAAACATTGGAATTTTATTTAAACTTAGGAGTTATGTGACTATGAGTATACTCAAACAACTGTACTATACTCTCATATATCCGTATTTAACATATGGATTAATGAGCTGGGGTACTGCATACCAAACTAAGTTAAATAAAATTAGAATAAATCAAAATAACTGTATTCTTTGCAAACAAAAATGAAAGTCCCACAATGTACTTTACACTATTAGAAATCTTAGTTAGAGAAAATTTTTCAATTAAAAATTGCCACTCTTGTGCACAAAATACATAAAAAAATAGGTATGCAATGCGTACAGAAGCGACGACGAGTTTCAACTTGGCGTAGCCTGTTCCAGGCGTTCAGATAGTGGGGAAAGCGCGAATAGTTGGGGAAGGCGGGAAGAAAAGCGAGCGAAAAAATTGCGGGGAGGCGAGGCGAGGGAACTTTCCATATGCTAACGCGAAAAAAAAGAAATGGAAATCCTATTTCAGGCATGGTATAGAACTTTCGCTTCCTCTCCCCAGCCTCCCCGCAATTTTTTCGCTCGCTTTTCTTCGCGCCTTCCCCAACTATTCGCGCTTTCCCCACTATCTGAATGCCTGGAACAGGCTAAACTTGGCGTTAAATCAATAGGTCTGGGGTGCTCTGATAAAATCAGTGTATCACTTGGTTCCACTAGAAAAGGGTCGGTGTGAAATGCAAATTTCGGCGACTTTTAGTCGGTGCAGAGCGTCCTGTAAATAAAATTTGCTTAAAAATGCTCATTAAACCAGAATATTGCCCCAGCAAATAATATAATACCAGAAGTAGCCAAGGACTTGTAATAGAACTTTCATTGGTAAAATGACATTTTTCCAAACATTTTCAATTTTTGTACTTAGAGTCGTAGGAATAACATATGTTTGCCAGTTGTTGATTGTTTTGTGTTTGATTAAAAACCAAAGGTGTGAATGGCCAGGTAAGCCATTTTATACCAGAACTTCCTGTTGAAGACCCAGTAGTGACCATTATGCATTGCGTGATAAAAACAATGTAAATCTCGATCCCAGGAAATAAATAACAATAACAGAGGCGCGTGGAGCATAATGGTCATTACTGGGCCTTTAAGGTCCTGGCTGACACTGATATTTGTGATCATGATATGCATGTGAAGATTTATTACACAATTGTGGCTGCTGCATTGGTGATTGCACATTTTATCGCGTGCAAAATCAAAACAATTCATCGTTTTTCCTTCATATTTGTGACAAATATGGATTGGAATTTATTTTGCCATACTTGGTTGGAATAGTTCTATGCTGATCAGGCTTAATATAGGTCACACAGGCATCAAGAACAAGTAACATTAAAATTACATCTGAGTTTGTTTTACTTATGTGCAATTCAATATTTGTACATCTTGCAAGTTACAATTGATAATCAGTCCATTGTTGTCCGGATAGCTGTTTTTCTGATTCCTTACACAGGGATGTAAATAATAGGCGGAAGGCTGAAAAAATAACCGCCTGAAGACTGAGTTTTCTTGATTTTTTCCGCCTGGAAAACTGTCTCTGCTTAACTCTCTCTCTTTTTTTACCAAAATTTTCCGCCTGTGATGAACAAAAGTCCACCTGTTGGATATCTTAGCTACATCCCTGTTACAGCGTTACTATGAAGTGTTAATACAGGAAGCACAATTCGAACAGTACAATGTACATGATTAAAACTGCTACAATTGCTAAATGACAACAACTGGAAATTGTTTCCATGTTTGTGCTTCACAAATTGAAAAGACTGTCAGTTCTGAACATGTTTTCAGAGATTATTGGTAGTTTGACATTTTGTGGTTTCATTGATGCATGAACAACAGGTCACCAGTTTCTTCAGCACTTGAGACTTTTCGTCATTGTCACCAGCATTAGTTGATGTGCTAAATGTTTGCAGATGCATTGACTGGAGGTGACTGAGTACCTTTAAAAGAAAATAAATGAATACCTTGAGATTCAGTTCATTTTTTTAAGTGTTTTGTCATACTAAAGTTTAAAACCAAAATGGCTTTATGGGGACTTAAAAGCGGAATTAAAGTGCTTCATTTAGAGATACAATGGATGGTGAAGAATTCAATTTGGGAACTGAGAGTTTCATTGTATATATTGAAAAAACTATTACATGTGGCTAGTCACATGTAATAACAGGTGAAGACAGAAAGAAAATTAAAAAAAAAAACGCACAGAAAAATTGCCCAATGTCCCCCCCCCACCTTCAAAATTAAAATAGTCCATCCCTTAGCCCAATATGAACAAGATAATGTTCTCACCCTTTCTCAAGTTTCAGTAATGTGCTTCATGAAAAATGCACGGGGAAAACACTTTGGTACAAATTCTGAAGATATTGCACCACTTCCCCTACACTGTTAAATTCCAACTGAACACTTGTTCAATTTTTGTAGCCACTGTTTACCAGAATTACTTCCAAACAGCGAGACATTGCCCTGATGAAAATCAGCTGTAACTATCTTTGAGGTATCTACAAGATGGCAAAGAACAAGGATTCATTTCTACATTGTTAGAAGAACGAATTAAAAGTGGAATACAACGATACATGCAGATTTGTGTGAACCAATTAGTGTAGTAACTCATTTGCCACGCATAAACAACATAAAACAGAAATAACAACGTAGGCCAGAATTTTCCTTTGACACGATTTAAACATTCTCTGGCTTTGAAATGAGCATTATACAACCCCACAGTGGCTCTATATTGCATTACAAGATACCATAACTGTATACACAATATGCTGGTAATGATGGCTCACCTTTATTAATAGCTTGAATCCGAGATAAACTGTTTAATTTCCTTCTCTTTCTTCAATATACAATGAAGTTGCTCCGATATTCTGTACACAACTGATCGTGAATCACCGCACGCTTTGTTTTCAGGTAACAGCTCTCGTAGGATACTCAGTTATAAGTCAAGTTCAGTAAGCTTAAATCAATGCTATATCAGTGCTATTTCTAGCCTTCAGTTCTGACAAGTTCTTTCTGAGAAAGGCAAAGATCCGCTCCGAAACAGCGCCCAGACTCGATAATTTAGTGGAGACCTTTTGCCTCTTGCGAGTGCGAGTATGCACTGCTGATGAATGTACATCACTTCGTGTCTGTTTGTGTGCAAGTGAGCGCAAATATATTCACGGTAAATAAAGCACAACGGTGTAAAATTTGAAACAGAGCTTTCTCCACACTTCAAAACAAAATGGCGGAGCAAATGACGAGTGACCTAGTTCCCAGTGTTTTTCTTATCCTCCAAGGCTAGTTCCCAATGTTTCTCGGGTGTAATCCGGACATCCGGACATCCGGACACCACAGCACGATGGCAATAATATGATGACTTCGTCATCGCTTAAAAAGGATATACCTCCTGCTCTCTATGATTTAATTCAACCAGTTTTGGCTGTCCATGATTATAATACTAGATATGCCACTAATCAAAACCTGCATAGGCCATTTTCTAGAACTAATTATGGCCTAGCAAGGTTTAGCGTAATAGCATCACAGACCTGGGAAGCAATACCTATGAAAATTAAGTGTCTGCCTTTCAACAGTTTTAAAAAAGAATATAAACTCGTTCTACTTGACAGTCAGGCATGTTAAATAACTCTAATTTATTATTTAGCTCTATTTATTTAATTATTTAATTGAAATAGTTATAATTATAACTCATATATACTTTCCTTCTCAATGTGATTAATTTAGCCAGAGCTTTACAACTAGTTACTAAAAGTACTGTATAACCTCTACTCACTTGTAACTGCTCTGTGGTAGTAGCCAACTCGAAAGCTTGGCTCCTTTGTCTGCTACACACTTTTCCTTTGTTATGTTTAATTCAATGTATAGTTAGCTTTGTTTTTATTTCTTTATTTTCCTCAATATTGTTATATTATAATTGAATAAGTGTGAATAAAAATGAACTTGAACTTGAACTTGTGTCGGCCAGGACCTTAAAGGCCCGGTAATGACCATTATGCTCCATGCACCTCTGTTATTGTTATTTATTTGAACACGGGATCGAGACTTACATTGTTTTTATCACGCAATGCATAATGGTCACTACTGGGTCTTCAACAGGAAGTTCTGGTATAAAAAGGGGCTTAGCCCGGGTCCTGACCTGGCCATTCTCACCTTCGGTTTTCAATCAAACACAAACGAATCAACAACTGACAAACATACGTTATTCCTACGACCATAAGTACAAAAATTGAAACTGTTTATCACAAGTCCTTGACCACTTCTGGTATTATATTATTTGCTGGGGCAATATTCTGGTTTGATGAGCTTTTTAAAGCAAATTTCATTTATAGGACGCTCTGGTCAACAGCAAACCCTGACTGAAAGATGCCGAAATTTGCATTTCACACCGACCCTTTTCTAGTGGAACTTCGCATTTAAATCGAGTGATTCAATGATTTTATCAGAGCACCCCAGACCTATTGATTTAATACCAAGTTAAAGCTCGTCGTCGCTTCTGTACGCATTGCGTACCTATTTTTCTTTTAGGTTCAACAGCAAAATGTGGAGCCCTTCAGTCTGCTCTTTTTCCTGAAAATAGCAGCCAAACAACAATTACATTTTTATTGCTTGATGCAAAATATTGGGGCTTGAGGCAGCGAGGGTTTTTTTCGTCTGTCATTATCATGTCTTGTACAGTCCTGCTCTTAACAGCAGAATGCTCAAAATCCAAAGCTCTTGAGACTCACAATTGGGATGAGAACTGTGAATTATTGAGTAAATGCCTCCATATTGCCAGTTTGTTTCATATTTTAGCAGATAATTATCAATATGGTGTTATATAAATAAAATTATAAACTTACAAGTATAGACAAAATGCATCAATGATTTAATCAGTCTGTTAAATATATTACTTTGTTGATTCCTAAGATTATTAATAATTGTCTATACCGATATTTGATGGATTGTGCTCTAGCAGTAGCCTGCTAGAAATGCACAGCAACCCTGGGTTGCTTACTTTTGGTAATTGCCTTTTGGTACTTTTGGTAATTGCCTTGATTATTGTTCCGAACCGAAAGCTCCTGTTCCTGTTTGTAGAATAATTAAGATTTTTTTGGACGCTGAACACTGGGAACTAGTTTAAGTTTGCAGGGTCTTAGAACCCCCCGGATACTGTTTACCATGTGCTTTTGAATCGATCATTCGAAGAAATGTGTTGTGTTTTATAGTTGTTAAAACATCGTGTAATTTTCGTTCATATTGGACAATAAACCGCTCAAAGACATGGTCCTTCGAGCCGGATGAACATTATCGAAGATTGTTTGAAGATACGAGCGGAAAGGAGAGTTGGAACTCTGTTTGTTGTTGTGAAGAATTTGGTCAAGTTTGTCTTCGCATTGCAGCGATTGGCGCAATCATCTTGAGGACTTTACGGAAACTCTGGTGGATTTTAAGGAGCATTGTGACTATTCAAGGTTAGTCCAGTTTTTGTGTCGAAATGTCGAAAGAGCTAGAAGCTATTAAGAAGAAGAGACGTTTTCTTAGAAAGTCCGTGACGGACGCTTTGAAGTCAGTCGATGAAGCACTTTCACTCCCGGATAACCATGCGAGAATTCAGGTTTTAAAAGATAACATTGCAAGGAAATGGAACGATCTACAAGAGGTACAGGCTTCAATGTGTACTCTCTTAGAAGAGTCAGAAATTGATGGTGAATGTCAAGGGCACAATGAATATGAAATACGTATGATTGAGTATATGGCCAAGATGACGGAGTACTTGGAAAGTAAACATGTCGCTAAGATAGGTACGGGGAGTGATTCAACAACCTCGTCATGCCCTAAGGTACAGGTCAAGCTACCGAAGATTGAACTGCCAACCTTTGATGGAGATGTTCTGAGTTGGCAGCCTTATTATCAGTCGATCAAAGTGTCAGTTGTTGATAATCCATCTTTAGCAGATGTCCAGAAATTAGAATACCTAATGAGATCATTAAAGGATTCGGCTGCCGAGGCAGTGAAGGGATTTGCAGTGGTACA
The DNA here is from genome assembly GCA_022457155.1 of Cladopsammia gracilis. Lineage (NCBI taxonomy): Eukaryota > Metazoa > Cnidaria > Anthozoa > Scleractinia > Dendrophylliidae > Cladopsammia > Cladopsammia gracilis. The sequence continues at coordinate 621,462 of JAJGOT010000117.1, forward strand.
ATCGAATTATCAGCCTGTTTTGGCGACCCTGAAGGAAAGATTTGGCCATCCCAGGGTGATCCTTGATGCACACGTAAGATCTCTGATTTATTTACCACGCTTGAGCTCTGAAGATGCATTGTCCATGCGTAAATTCTATGATCAAGTAGTTGGACATGTTCATTCTGTTGAATCTATGGGTGAGAAGTATAATTCTGAAGCTTTGGCTCGTGTTCTTGTGCCTCTAAATGTTGACAAGCTGCCAAAAGATGTTGTTGAAAAATGGGAACTAGAACTTGGGGATCATAAAGACCTTGGTAAAGAGGACTGTGTGGAAGTAAAAACATTGTTTGCCTTCTTGGAGCAATTGATAAGAGCTAAAGAGTCTTCACAGCCTCCCTCTCTCGACTCAAAGCCTCCTGCAAAGGATAGTTTTGGGAATCGTGGAACCCGTTTCAAGTTTAACCCTTTACGAAAGTCGTCCACCTTTTCATTACCTGTAACAACTCAATATAGCAAGTGTGTCATTTGTCAGAAAAACCATGGTGTGTGGTCTTGCATTAGTTTTCTGTCATTGCCAGTGAAGGAAAGGTTCAGAAAGGTGTTGTCTAAAGGGTTGTGCTTTCGGTGCCTTGAATTTGGTCATAGAGCTGAAGTGTGCCACAAGTCTTCTTGCAAATACTGCCAGGGTAAACATCACAGTCTCCTGCATTTGGATTCAGTCAAGCCTCACGAGGAAGAAGTCAAGACAAAAACCGCTGAATTACCATCCTCTTCCTCAGGTCCTCCTGTGTCGTCTTCGGTTGTGGCAAGCTCCATTGCAGTCATATCAGTGGGAAAGGTGATTCTGCAAACTGTACCAGCTGTTTTGTGTGGATCGAATGGGTGCTCAAAGGTTGTCAGATGTTTCTTTGATCCTGGTTCGCAAATGTCCTTTGTTAGGCAGAGTGTTGTTGATGAGGATGGTCTGGATGGGAAGAGTGTTAGGATTGCAGTCTCTGGATTTGGAGGAAAGCCAACTAAGGACACTTTAAGAAAGAGAATTGCTTTTACTGTGGCACCTGTTGACAAACCTGGAAAAACTCAATGTATTGAAGCACTTACTGCTCTAGTTATATGCCGTCCAGCCGAAGCTGTGGATATTCATCCCTCAAGATGGTTTCATCTTCAAGACTTAAAGTTTCCTGAAGAATTTCCCAGAGGTGAGCAGGAGATAGATGTGCTCATCGGCACAGATTTCTATTATTCCTTTGTGTCAAGAGACATTGTAAGAGGTGATTACAATGAACCAGTTGCAGTTTGCACATCCTTAGGTTGGGTGTTCTGTGGACCAACAGGTGGTCATGACCAAGAATGCACTGTGTCTATGAATGTTCAAGTTTCTACTGAGGAACATTTGAATGAAACACTTCAGAAGTTCTGGAATTTGGAGTCCATTGGTATCAAACCTGTTGAAAGTTCAGTTTCTACTACCAACAGTGAAGCCATGGTCTTAAAGAAGTTTGAAGACAGTTAACATACAAAGATGGTCGATATGAAGTGTCATTGCCATGGAAAGAGGATAACGTTGTATTGAAAGATAACTACAAGCAAGCAGAAAGTAGGCTGTACAATCTAGAAAAGAAGTTGCTCCAAGATCCAGCCAAAGCCAAGTCCTACCAAGAGGCCATTAACAAGTATGTGAAAGACGGTGTAGCAGAGGAAGTACCCTGTGAGCAAATTGCAACACCAGATAGGCACCCTGTGCTCTACCTTCCACATCATACAGTCATACGAGAAGATAAGCAGACAACTAAGACAAGGGTTGTGTTTGATGCATCTGCAAGGGATAGTAATAGTGTGTCTCTTAACAGCTGCTTAGAAGCGGGCCCTGCATTGCAGCCAGATTTGGTTGGGATCCTTTTGCGCTTCCGAAAGAATCAAGTGGGTATTATGGGTGATATTGAGAAGATGTTTTTACAGATTTGCTTGAAAGAAGAAGATAGGGATTCGCATCGTTACCTGTGGAGGGATCTGGACACTGATGCCATGCCTAAGATTTATCGGATGACAAGGGTCACATTTGGAGTTATTTCCAGTCCGTTTCTTGCCATCTGCACCATTCAAGAGCATGCAAGAGGATGTAAAGAAACATTTCCCGAGGCATCAGACGAAATCCTGAGGAACACTTATGTTGATGACTTTGCTTCAGGGAAAGATGGAGTGCACGAAGCACTGAAATTGCAGCGAAGTTCAACAGAGCTTATGGAGCAAGCAGCTTTCAATTTGACAAACAAAATGGTCCAGCAATTCGCCTAGGCTTATGCAAGCCATTCCTGAGAAAGATAGAGCATCAGATAGTCTAATCAAGTTGGAGAGTGACCTATCGGGAGCCTATCCAATCACGAAAGCTTTGGGCTTAAGGTGGAATACGAGAACAGACAGCCTTGTCTTTATGATTGAAGTGGACTCTCTGAAGTTAAGATCAGAGACATTGTACACAAAGAGAAAGCTAGCTTCTTTGGCGGCTAAGATATTCGACCCGATCGGTCTCATTGCTCCCTTTACAGTGAGGTCAAAGTTATTGCTTCAAAGTTTGTGGACCCAGGGTGTTGGTTGGGATGATGAAATACCTGTGGAAACCTCGATTAAGTGGATTCAGTGGGTTCAAGAGCTTCCAGAGCTTGAGCAACTTCATATTCAAAGATGTTACACTGATTGGCCATTTAGTGAGCACGCTAAGGTGGAATTACATGCATTTGGTGACACGTCGGAAGCTGCTTATGCCACTGCAGTTTATCTCAGAGTTGTTACTGAAGACGGAAAGGCATCCACCAGTCTTGTGATGTCTAAGACAAGAGTGGCTCCTGTTCGAAAGATTACCCTTCCTCGTCTAGAGCTGATGGCTGCTGTGATAACTGCTCAACCATGTACCTATGTTAAAGATGCAATTGATTGTCCCATAAGCTGCATTGTCTGTTGGACAGACAATTCTTCAACCTTGCACTGGATCAGAGGATCAGCCACACAGTGGAAACCGTTCGTTGCTAATCATGTTGTTGAGATACAGTCGCTGTTGGATCCTAGCGTTTGGAGATATTGCCCAGGATCGCAGAACCCAGCTGATCTACCTACCCGAGGCTTATCTGTAAGTCAGTTGAAAGAGAGTCGTTTGTGGTGGAAAGGACCCTCTTGGTTACAAGAGTCCGAAAGAGATTGGCCTGAGGACTTAAGGTCCAAATCTTCGAATGTACCCGTAATTATTGTTGACATGGAGAGAAATAGTAAAGCTAGTGTTAGTTGTGTTGTGCAACCCAAAGAGCCAGTTATTGACTTCACAAGGTTCAGCAACTACGGTCGTTTGTTAAGAACTGTTGCCTGGATCAGAAGGTTCATTTGCAACTCAAAGCTGAAGGAAGAAAGATTGGTCAGCCCTTTAACTGGATTTGAGATACAAGAGGCAGAGAAATGGTTGATAACCTATGTACAACCCCCGATTCTTATTGGAAGAAATCTCCAAGCATTTCCAACTAAAGATACCCGTGTTTCAGAACACACGTCTAGAGCCATCACCAAACGTTTTGAGTATCATCAGAGACTTGTAAATGGATTTTGGAGGCGTTGGCATGCTGAGTATCTGAAGTCTCTGACACCCCTCAAGAAATGGTATAAAGTTGGTCGTGAAATCCGTAAAGGGGACTTGGTCCTTGTGAGTGAGGATCACGTAGCTCGGGGTCAGTGGTCACGTGCACGCGTGGAAGCCATCCATCCAGGTCGTGATGGTCTTATCCGGTCCGTTTCCTTACGAACCACATCTGGAAGTCTTACCCGTCGTCCGGTGCAGCGGCTACACCACTTTGAAGATGCTGATCTAGCTGCTGAACTTGATTGAACTTGACTTGATGGAAGCATGTTGAACAATTTGTCGTTGAACTCTATTAACTTTGACATAAAAAATTGTTCATGTATTGATGCACTCCCTGCATCGGGTGGGAGGATGTTCCGAACCGAAAGTTCCTGTTCCTGTTTGTAGAATAATTAAGAATTTTTTGGACGCTGAACACTGGAAACTTGTTTAAGTTTGCACGGTCTTGGAACCCCCCGGATACTGTTTACCATGTGCTTTTGAATCGATCGTTCGAAGAAATGTGTTGTGTTTTATAGTTGTTACAGCCATGCTCCGTCACACGCAACCAGTAATCTAGAGAATGAAATGAACATTTGAATATTTCTTTGTAACGTCCGAGATTTGAATGAAACCTTGAAGATCTCTGTGGAAAACACTTTGAAAGTCACGAATTAACGGAAAATAACTTCGCTGCACGCACAAAAAAACCTAATATTGTTCGGATATGTAACATTTCAAACAAAATGATATTTTGTTGCTCTTTGTTTCCGAAAATACGGTAAAATTCTCACGGGAATTCCGAATCTCGGAATAAATTTTCAAAACCGACGCGTAATCTTGAAAACTCCATTCAATTTTCAAACCTACTGGTCACGCGTGACGGAGCATGGCTGTAAAACATCGTGTAATTTTCGTTCATATTGGACAATAAACCGCTCAAAGACAATTATCAAGGATGGCAGGGGACGAGAGGGGGGCTGTAAGCCAGCAGGTGAAGTTTCTATTTCTGTTTCTGTTCATGCAGTTTTGCAAAGTTCGCCTGGTCGTCTGTGTGTTCATGTGAGACAAAAGGTTCTACAGGTTAAATAGATTAGGTTAGGTCCGGTCCTTTGCAAAAATGACAGTATTGATACGAATAGTTTTTCAAACATTTTCTCCGGCCGGTGATAAAATCTTTTGTGCACATTTTGTGAAGCGGTGTCTTGGCGGGGAAATTCTGTAGTAAACTTATTTTATTTACTATTATTATTTTATTGCTTATCAAAATAATTTGCACAAATATTTAGTACATATAACACTACTACTCTAATACTAACATGCATACTAACACACACACACGCACACATACACACACACACACACAAAAAAATACTTACACTAACCTACATTACAGTACAATACCATAACAAAAGCCTACTATGTAGATGAATAAAGACTTAAGAAATTATATTTTAATTTATTACAAAGGTATAATGCTTTGCCATTTCTGATAATGAACTAACTCTTTGTTATTTTTCTTAGCTATAAATAATTCTACTTGTTGCGTGTTTTGTATTTTGGCTTTGAGTAATGCCAGGCTTGGTTTAATATTTTTGAAATGACAATAGTAAATGATTTGTTTTCCCATAATAATAAGATGGTTTAGTCAGGGACCGCGCAGAGGGAGGGGCTGGGGGGGCTTTAGCCCCCCCCCACTTTTTTGCAAGAATAAAAATAAATTAAACAAAAAATAATTTAACAAAAGTAACGGAGTGAAAAATTATAAAAAATCGTTAATTCGAAAGTGACCAGAGTTACTGGCAAAGACAAAGGAAAACGCGTTGTTTCGTAATTGGTCAATTTCGATCCAAAGTAATAACTGGGTTTAGTTTACAAGGCGATTCTCAAACAAATTGTTTATTAGTTTCAACCTTGATTTTTGGAAGATTATGAAGTTATTGTTTCTCGTTATTGTGCGTCCTGATTTTAGCTCGATCAGCGCGAAGTCCGTCTTTTGATGTCAGGCTTAACGGCTCGTCGAGCATTCCAATTGCAAGTTTTGTTAAACGCGGTCTGTTTATAAAAACATTTTGTCATCGAAAGTACTTAAACCGCAGAACTGTGTATAGCTCTGGTCATCAAGGAACATTCAATCCGGCGGTTATTACGAACAAAGAAGTGCACATGGTACACGGCATGAATTTAGGACAGCGGCTGTTTTCTCACACAGATAACTTATCAAGAACCTTACAGCAAACAAAGATGTCAGCTCTAAGTGGCAAACGAGTAGCTTGTCTTACAAAAGACGTTCTGCAGAAGATGCGAAACGATACGAGCTTCAGATCATTTTATGATGTAGTTTTACTGAAAAGTAAAAGCTATCCCTCCATGAGTGGACCGATGTTACCAAGGAGAACTCGCACGCCAAGAAGAATTGAAATTGGCACTGGAGAGCCAACATATCCTGTGACTGCACAAGACTATTACAGGCGAATATACTTTGAAGCTATTGACTTGATGATGAACGCTATTGACCAGCGGTTTGACCAGCCAAGCTTTGATACGTATGCAAGGATGGAGTCTCTCTTAATTAAGACCCTCAATTCGCAGGACAAATCCGAAGAGCTAAAGTTTATGGAAAAACTGTACAACGATGATGTTAATATTTCAGTGTTAACCGCCCAGATGGAAATTTTACAAGTGCTGCTGAAGGATGGTGATTATTTTTGTTTTGACGACATCATAGCAAAAATTAAAGAGCTACCCAACCCAGAACGGGAAATGATAAAAGAAGTTATCACGTTATGTAAGCTGATTCTCTTAAATCCAGCAACCAGTGCAGCCGGTGAAAGATCCTTTTCGACTGCCTGGAGGCTAAAAACATGGCTCCGTTCAAGAATGAACCAGGAACGATTTAGTAACCTGACAGTTTTAAACATACACAAAGAAAGAACGGACAGGCTTTCCACCACTGACATCGCAAACGAATTTACCGACCGCAACACAAACAGAAAGCGTACATTTGGCAATTTTCGAGTAAATGATGTACAGTAACTTTAATATCATTCACTAAATTATTTTCAGTTACCGTTTTGTTTTGCCGTGTAAATATTTTGAATGAATAATTTAACAATTATTGAACTCGGCTTTCGGATGATATGAAGATATACAGATCTCGGAGGGTGTTATCCACCGGGCTCAAGCCTTCGGCTTTGGCGGATACCCCCCTCGATCTGCATAACGCTTCACATCATACTCAGCCTCGTGCAATAATTGCTGAGTAATTATACAGTGTTGAGTTCAAGGCAGCTCAAGCAAAATCTTTGGATTTCTGGCTTATTTATGGTAATTCAAGGTTGATATCAATTTAGTGATGGTGAATTTTCAGACCCGACAGCAACATCACTGAAGATGTGGAAAAAAATCAATAGTTTTATCATTATAATAGCATTCTCCGTCACTTTAGAGAAATTGAATAGAAATCCACAAGCATGCCCCCCCCCCCCGCCCACAAAAAAAAATTTCCTTCATGCATTCTTCTTTAGCCCCCCACTCGAAAACTTGCTGCGTGGTCCCTGTTAGTAGCCTGTTGTCTGGAGCATTGCTGTAATAACCGAATGATTACCTTGAGGTCAATGTAGTAAACTTAGCATATTTTTAAAATTACATGATGTAAATCTCTTTCAATGAAAATCATTCCGAAGAAACCTTTCCAAAACATCAAGCTGCTCTTCTTCTCTATAGGGAATCATAAATTATGCTCAACGAATTTATAATGATGCGAACGCTGCAATTATTTTGGCCGCACCAATTCGAAGGGGAAATAATGAATTGTTTAAAAGAAAAACTGGCAATGTTGACGATTCTTCTCGAGAACTCTTGTCTAATAAACTTTGATGAAAACAGTTTTACTGTACAGTGGAACCCAAACATACGACCACCCCGTTAATACGACCACCCCGTTATTACGACCATTTTTTTGTGGCCCGAACAAAAGCCCACTCATTTTCCTATCTGAAAACCCTGTTAATCCGACCACCCTGTTATTACGACCAACGACCACCTTTTGGAGTCCTCAGTCGTTATTTTCTTTATAAAATTACCCCGTTAATACGACCAGTCAAAATGCCTGGTGAGGCTGCTGAATGAAAACAGACACAATATGACAAATAATAATGCATTAATATTTCATAGAATCATGTTTTTAGGCAAAGGTGTTGGTCGTTAGCATGTTTTTTGATATGACATCCGGCAAATTGCAGTGTTCAGTAAAAAGGATGCTTGAACAGATACTACAAAAGATCTGAAAGACTTCACTTTGCAGCATTTCGAGGCTCTCAAAGTAATTTTGCCTTGTCGTTTCTGTTGCCTTCCACTATGGCTTTTCTCTTCAGGTCTATTTCCTGTTCTTTTCTCACACATCGGTTATTTTGGAATGTTTTGCATTTTCTAGAGGCAAAGGGCAATACGAAAACTGCAAATGAACTCGCAAAAGTTATTGCTAATGCACAAAGTGATTGGCTTAAGCAAAGGCGAAGCCTGCAGTCGAATCTCACAGACTTTTTTAAAACCATTTGAACAGTGTAATAATTGTAAAAGTGTTATAAGCTACAATATAGAAAACAGCTCTTCGAGACATTTCAAAAGAAGCCCTTTCCTTTCATAACAAGGAACTGAAAGAAGTTAGTGTTTTTTCTCATTACTCGGTTTCGTTTACTGTTACATTGTTCAGTTGCATTGAATTGTGGTTGTAAGGTTGTTTATTAACGGCAAAAAGGTTGATTTACATCACAATAAGAATGTAGTTTAAAAGCATGTTGCACCATAATTTGACCCTACCTGGTTCATACGACCACCCCGTTAATACGACCAAATTTCCATGGCCCAAAGTGGTTGTATTAATGGGGTTCCACTGTAATTGCGTTGACGAAGGAGACGCTTCCTAATCTTATTGGCTAGGCGGAACGAATCAAGAAAAGTGTTGGTACCAAATCTGCGCCATCTTGAAACGTAACAATCCAGCATGCTAAGCGCGTCGTCTAGGCGGAACAAATTGAGAAAAGTGTCGGTACCAAATCTGCGCCATCTTGATTAAACATATTGCCAAAGTGTTTACACTCGCATTGTTCATGCAGTTTTGCAAAGTTCGCCTGGTCATCTGTGTGTTCATGTGAGACAAAAAGGTTCTACAGTTTTAATAGATTTAATAGGTTCGTCAAATAAATGTTTCAGTACCGGCTCTTCTTTTATCATTCCAGCGATCCAAATTTGCATACCACTAGTCAACTGAGATTTGTGTTGTCGGATCAAATTACAAACAAAATTCTTTGATTTAAAACTCACAATTGCTAGGGAAAGAGCCTTTCAACCATTCAAACTGTTCTAGATTTCTAATGGGAATTGTATTTTACACACCAAGAAAAGTACTAAGCAATTAGAAAGTCTGGAAATGTTTTGATAGAAAATTGACGGTGTCACTTTGTCACACTGTTGTAGATTTCCCTTGCACAATAGACTTGGATGGAATTATAACGTGAAGCTGTTGATTCACTTGGCTATATAATTATAATAATGGAAGGTTTTAGCAGCAAATTTTTGGTAGTATCGTGGTGTACCGGTTAACCAAGTACGTCATTATCGTATCCACTCGTAAGCCTGACACACATGATATTAGTAGTTCTCTGGTTCTCTGGTTCTCTGGTTCTATAGTTCTCTAGTTCTCTGGTTCCCTGGTTCCCTGGTTCTCTGGTTCCCTGGTTCTTGTGGTTCTCTGGTTCTTGTGGTTCTCTGGTTCTATTGGTTCTCTGGTTCTCGTGGTTCTCTGGTTCTTTTGGTTTTCTGGTTCTCGTGGTTCTCTGGTTCTCGTGGTTCTCTGGCTCTCATGGTTCTCGTGGTTCTTGTGGTTCTTGTGGTTCTCTGGTTCTCGTGGTTCTCTGGTTCTTGTGGTTCTCTGGTTCTTGTGGTTCTCTGGTTCTCGTGGTTCTCTGGCTCTCGTGGTTCTCGTGGTTCTCTGGCTCTCGTGGTTCTCTGGTTCTCGTGGTTCTCTGGTTCTCGTCGATCTTTCGCGCGGTTCGAGTTGGAGTTCAAGCGGAAGTCAAAGCGGAAGTGACATTTGCAGGCGCACATATACCTTTGCCAGCGGTATTTCTCATTAGTTAGAGATCGAGTAGCGAGTAATTGTCGATTGGGTTGATAAATTCGTTGTTTTATCACAAGAAATGAAGTGTTTTATCGAAGTTGTGTTTTGTTAGTGGTTTTCAACATTTTTGGCTGCTCCTACTCCTACAACACCAATTTCGGAAGCAAGGTACAGATTATGCAACTTGTTTTGAATCGAATGGGAATTTGAAATGGTTGCAACCGCATGGTGTGATTATCAGAGGTGATCAAAGAAGACCAACATCCTGTAATCCTGAAGAATATGTGATACATGATGTCACACTTTGGGATCCATTAAGTGTTTCTTTGAATTTAACCTTATGGTGTCCAAGTTGCCTCGAATGTTCTAGTTAGTAGAGTATACGTTTGTGACCGAAGACACCAAATAATTGCCCATGATCCTTCTATTTTGTCACAAGTTAAAAGTATATTGCTACCTCATGCAAATGCTAAGTTAACTATTAGTTAACAATAGTTAACAATGGCTACAATGTACGATGCCTATGGTTCATGAAGGAAAGGTTATATCTCTGCATGGAATAAAAATTCAAACAGTATATAGTGTACTAGATGAGTGTACTAGATTTCCAGAGTTTGACCAAAGATTTCAACAATCAGGTAAGAAGATCATAGCCTCTTGTATAGCTAGGAATTACTTAGAGAAGGAATATTTATATGCAAAGAGAATGTGTCAAATGACAGCCAGAAAGTGGCTAAATTGTGATCATACGTTTAACCCATTCACTCCTGAGGATTTTTACGTTTTTGAGTGATTTTCTGCAAACACACGCCCCATAGGATTTCGTGACTGCATATTTGGAGTTACCATTGAAAGTGCTGCTGTTCTAAAACACTGAAGGCTCGAGTTTACTGGAAACGTCATTGTGACGTTGGCATTTTGCTTCGTCGAATTGCAATAAAGTCTTCAATATGGTATTTCTGCGATTTTTGGTAAGTCCACAGCCATTTTTCATCTTTAGTAGCTGCCTGATGAGCATCATTAAGCTTGAAGGTAGTTCAGAGTCCACTTTCTCAACGAACCGAGTTAGGTGTTGTACTTCGTGAAAGAATTTGGCGCGTGGCTCGTTGAACTGGAAAAATGGCCACCGGGACACAAAGTAGCTTTGGGACTGAACTCTGGATGAATTTCTCGACCTACCGTGGCATATTTTGGAAGTTGCGACCACAGGAGAACACAACAAGCACAAAATTTCGGCGGTGGGTCGGAGTGGTTGTGGACTTAGTATAAATATAAAATGTGTGGAGTACGGAACGCTGTCGAAAAATCTCGTTATTTCCCAGCATGCAGTGCAGTGATGTTGAAAATCGAGGCAAGGTGAGTATGCACTGGAATAAGAAGCTGTAATTCGGAAGAAGGCAGGCTCTGCACCAATTACATGTTCAGCTCAAAAGCGGCAACATCATGCCAGTTCAACAGAAGGGTTAAGTGGAAAGTCATTTACGAAGTTCAAAGCAGGTGGAACATTGACAGTACACTGGACACTCTTCTTTTAGCTTGTTTTGATGGAGCTTGTACTTGCTCTTTTAGCAAATGACAAGCTTTAAACAGAGGTTCTTTACAAAGAATATAATCATGTGGTTGACACTGTTAGACCAACAGCTATATGAAGCATTGTTTGGGCAAGAAAACAGAAAGACAAGTGGCTCAAACTTTCAAAATTGTTAAGTACCCAAAAAGTATTTGCAACGTTAATGAAGGAGCAAATTCGGCTTAATTTGGGTGTGACTGTGCGAGTGTACAGTTTAGTTTTTATGCAGAATAACTTAACCTAGTCAGTGAATTATTTTTTGTTTTACCGAAAATAAAGTTAGTTGCAGTAACTGTTGGAAGAAAGGAGGCTATCAGTAACCTTCCTATAGTAACCTGGGGCCGGATTCACGAAGCCCTCCTAAGTTAAGACATATCCTAAGTATTGTTTCTTAACAATAGCCTATTGTTGGAATGACAATAGACTGTTGTTAAGAAACAATACTTAGGATATGTCTTAACTGAGGAGGGTTTTCGTGAATCCAGCCCTGGTTTATATGTTCATAGTTATTGTAGCAAATGGATAAATTTGAATCCTCAAGATAAAGTACTACTATAAGGATAAACATGTACTTTGTTATCACCTCAAATTAAGTACTGCAACAAACAGCTGACATTCCAAGCATTTAAGCAAATAAAGCCAGAGCTAACGGTCACTCTGAAAGTCGGCTGTTTTTATCGCAAAGTGGTTATTAAATGAGACCAGTACAAATCTAGACACTAGTTTGATTCAGACCAGAACATGTATGTAGAAGTGGAGCCCTGTTCATACATGTACATGTATAAGAAAGAACAGCCTGACATCTCCTTAAATTAAGTTTTCAGTGCTATTTTCCATGTCATTAGAAGATGAACATGGGCCTAAAAGGTTTTCTTTTACTAAGTTCTATTTAAAATTAAAATTTACCTTGAGGCTCTGACAGTGTGATTTGGAATGGGCTATTGAGACATGAAAAACAAACTGTTGAGTTACTGTTTACTCTTGGGACTATTCATTTTTTATCAGATGGGGAGATGGGGCAGGGTTCATTTGGAAATTATAGTACTATGCAATTTCCCACCACCGCTCTACTTGCTTGTATAGTACACAAATAGAGGCAAGGCCTTCTTTATTTTTTACATGCTCTCCCCTCTTCCTAAATCCCACCAGCCCCCCCCCCCCCCCCAATTCCATAAAACATGAATGGTCCTGTTCAGATTTAGGAGGAGGGGCTATCCACCCGCATGGAGTTTAAATGGTTATACCAAACTTTGTGACTTACTGGAAACTCATTTCCAACAAGTAATATAGTTTATTTTTGTGTTTAAACTCAACTTGCACCACAAGTAATCAGATTAATTTACTTGATTGTGAATACAATACAATACAATTTTATTTTACTCATAACAACAGAGTCTTGTGAATTAAAGATTGATGATAAAATTGTAAAATACTTGTATATTCTTCTCCCTGAAGGGATATGGTAAGACTCCAACCTTTCTGCAACACAACCTCAAGATTGCTAACAATACAAATTCTGCTCAAATTATGTAGCCAGTAAAATGTATTACAAACAATTAACACTAAGCCTAATCATGTTGTTTGCTCCTAAAAATGTCTTTGTCCTCACTTTTCCTCATCTAGTACACTATATACTGTTTGACTTTTTATTCCATGCAGAGATATAAGCTTTCCTTCGTGAACCATAAGCATCGTACATTGTCTGTAGCCAGAGAGTTTGAATTTCACTAATCGTTAACCCAGCATTTGCATGAGATATTATAAAACTGTGCAGTTCTCTCGTAATTCCAGCCTTGTGAAATAAGACGAATGGAACAGACAATATACTTTTAACTTGTGACAAAATAGAAGGATCATGGGCAATTATGTGGTGTCTTAGGTCACAAACGTATACTCTACTAGCTAGAACATTCGAGGCTAATGGGACACCATAAGGTTAAATTCGAAGAAACACTTAATGGATCCCAAAGTATGACATCATGTACCACATATTCTTCAGGATTACAGGATGTTGGCCTTCTTTGATCACCTCTGATAATCACACCATACGGTTGTAACCATTTCAAATTCCCATTCGATTCAGACGAATGAATGCTCGATCAAAACAAGTTGCATATCTGTACCTTGCTTCCGAAATTGGCGTGTTGTAGGAGTAGGAGCAGCCAAAAATGTTGAAAACCACTAAAAAACCACAACTTTGATAAAAGACTTAATTTCTTGTGATAAAACAATGAATTTATCAACCCGATCGACACTTACTCGCTACTCGATCTCTAACTAATGAGAAATACCGCTGGCGAAGGTATATGTGCGCCTGCAAATGTCACTTACGCTTTGACTTCCACTTGAACTCCAACTTGAACCGCGAGAGATCGACGAGAGCCAGAGAACCACGAGAACCACAAGAACCAGAGAACCACAAGAACCAGAGAACCAAAAGAACCAGGGAACCAGGGAACCAGAGAACCAGAGAACTACAGGGACTAAGACTTATATCATGTGTGTCAGGCTTACGAGTGGATACGATAATGACGTACTTGGTTAACCGGTACACCATGATACTCCCGAATTTTTAGGACAAAACCCTTTCATATAAGAAGTTTTACCATCGATAAACTTTTAATTGTGTTTTAATTACTTAAGCTTTTAAGCAGAAGTTTTAGGACATTTTCTCGCTGCAATTCAGTAGTACCGCAAGTTACGCTAAATTTGGTCGAGTTTTGCCATTAGAAGGTGGAAAACTCTTTTCCCATTGTTTCGATTTTCTGCCTTATCTGCTTATTACGCAGGAATAACCTGCTTATTAAACAAAAGTGACACCATTTCTTGTCTTTCTTGTTAAATAAGCAGAAAGTCCGCAAATTCTCCGTTCTCTTATCTTGACATTGTTTCTCAAGACTTCATATAAGTTTGTAAAATGCGAAAAATGAAAATAATTAATGTTTTGACCACGATTAAACTTTGCGTACCAATCAACTGAATATGACCTCGTTGTTGTCGACCAAGCTAGTCCCAAATAGATTTTAACGATGGAGGCATCATTACGTAAGGGGCTATGTTAAATAAAAATCTCCCGCTCTTGCTGCATTCAGAAACCTCTAAAAGTTCACTTTTGATGGTGTAATTCGAGTGAAAAGGATGAATTTGGTTTTAAAACATGAACATCGAACGAGCAGATCGCACTTAGCGCCACAAAGTCGAACTTTTGAAAAACATCTGTCTCGAAAAGAAAAGTCACGACTTAGTTTCGCCCAATGGGAGGATTTAGCAGACGAGACTTCTACTTAATAGTTTTTTTTCAAGAATTATTCATCCGTTGCGCTGTTTTCGCCATCGAAATCTTTTTCCGTAATGGCGGCTGAAGTTCGTGTTTGTAAAGCGTTGTTCCTTTTTTAGTTAATAAGCAAAACATGCACCTTTCTGAGTTAATAAGCAAAAGTTACTTGCTTAATAAGCAAAGTATCACTTTTCTATGTCAATAACAAGAAAATAGCATCTTTTTTGGTTAATAACTAAATTTGGCGTGTCAAACTTGTTTATTACGTAGAAAAGACTGGCTTTTTTGCTTAATAACTCTATTCCAAAAACAATCTGACTGTCCAAAAACAATCTGACCCGTTTTCATTAGCGAGGCCATAAAACAGTCACAAAATCATTACTAATACACCAATTTTAATAGCAAATGCGCACGATACAGGCACAATTTTGAGCCGTGTTAGTACCTTAAATTGTTGTGCCAAAACACTGCTGCATTTTCATTTTCATGTCCAGGAGTTTGAATTCCTTTTTGCCTGAGGTCCTCCTAATCACAATTTTCTACCAGGTCTTTATGGCCAGAATTGGATTTCTTTCTAGAAGGTGTTTTTTTTTGTTCTTGTTCAGAAGCAATAATGTACGCTAGTCATTGCAGCTTTATTTCCATTAGGTTTTTAAATCATGTTTTCCTCTTGAAGTTTAATAGAGTGTTTTCACATGACATCACAAAAATTATAAAATCTAAAGTATACATCCTACAAAGCTGTTTCTAATGGTATGTGGATACCAGTGTCTTTCACAAAAAGTTTCAGGTTTTAACGATGTTTCGTTTTCGATTTATAAAGGTTGTAAATGTGTCACGCAATTCGTCACGCTATTTTAGATAAGCCGTGAAAATTAACAAAATTGAACTAGTTGAAAGTTATTAAAGTTATTAATGAATTATAGAATTATATAAATTAAAAATAAAAATAAAATAAAAGATGGTTTATAAGCTGATTTCTTGCCTCTTATAGTGAATACAATATTTTGTGACGAGACTGTTGTTGTTATTAAGACTTTAAAGTCTTTAAATTTTTGGCCGCCATGTTGGTGTCCTTAAGTGGGACACCAAAATGGCCGCTCCATACATTTCTGACTAAAAATGTCTATACTCATTCGCCTATAACTCTTGAATGAAATGCTCTTGCACCTCAAAATTTGGCCCAGATGTGTAGTTTTAAACTCTCTACAATTCCATAAACATTTTGGAATCGAAAACTGCTTCTGAATTTTGATATGACGTCAGTTAAAACACTCTATAGCAAGGAATAATCTACGATATTATAATAAAAACACGACAGTTGTCAGATTTTTAATGGTTGATGGGACTGAAATCTGCTTTTGTAAACTTACATGTATTATTGATTTCATCCCCTAGATTATTTGTTGTTTTACATGTACACGATTTTACAGTTTTATTATTTATTTATTTATAATTCACAACAACACAAATCCAGCACTACCAGGCTGAGCATAAGTGCAATAAAATTGTGTTTGGTATTTCTATTTATATAACATTCTAAAACTCAAGGACTATAAAAATTAATGCAACAATTGATTGTTGTGCTATACCAACCTCGGAATGTTAATTCCACAATATAAGCTTATAGCTTTCGTTACAAAATATTCCTCAGTTGGAATTCCTTGTGCAGCCTGGCTTTAATAAGTCTTTCGATCAATCAACCGGCTTAAATGCCCATAGTCACTTACCGTGATGCACGCGCATTGTTTATTTTGATTTGGATCCAGATAAATGCGATCTCTCACAAAGTGAAACTTTTGCCTTTCATCTCCAGGAAGAAATTAACACTGAGTTTGAAATTTCATTTGACATTAATTTTTAAAATTTGTTGGTCCCAAGAAGCGGCCCTGTTAGATATCAAAAGCCTGTATAACCTGTCTCACATTTTGTCTGGGGCCGCTCAACCCGCCTTAGTGTAGCTCCAGGCAACTCCAGTCGCCAAGGCAGTTTCCTCTGCTTCCAAAGTTCGCATCAAAAACGTTTTTACGTTGTGGGCTGCAGTAAACCTCCTGCTATTTGTACCGAAAGTTTAAGGTCGATGCCGCTTAAAACGAAACCTCCAGAGAACCAAGAAGTGTTTGTATTTTGTGGGCTGTTCTGTTGGCGTATCTGATTTGCATCGGGCATAATTAATGAGCTCCACTGGCAGAGGACGTTTTATCGGCTTCAGAAGTTTGCATTGAAAAAAAAATTGACGGCTAGGGACGGGGAAAACCTCCTTGAACTTCCATGGAATATTTCACATAGTTGCTGGTAAAAATGACTCCGCCAGCGAGCCAAGAAGTTTGAGCTATTTCTGTTGTTTACATCTCCGGGGAGCATTATTCATTCCGGTCGAACGGTCACGGTTATCGATGGTAAGATTCAAATGTCAATTCATGGTATCTGGAAAACGAATGTACTAAAAAAGCACAATGAAAAGATTCAAAGATAAATCTTAACTAGTAGGCAACCTAATATTACCTATTTCCTTTCCATGGACAACCGAATTTCTGAGCCAAACCTTCTGAAGGTTCTAGTTTCTTGACAGCCGGCCTTGAGCCTTCGGTGGGGTTGCTTAGAAAATGTATACGATGGAAAATAAAAGAAAACAGACAAAAACAAGATGCAATTGCCTTGAATATGACTTAAATATTTGAAAGAAATGATCTTGAAGTTAATAGATGATACAGATTCCCTGATGTAAACAGATTCAAACTTTTCTGACACAAAACTGAATTTTGTGGCCTCAGAAATTCTAGAACGCCTGCAATGAATCACGGTAAGTGATGATGGGCCTTTAAAACCCTGCTTATTAGTAACAAGAGGAATCTTATCAACTTCAATGAAGGCCGATTTGTTCTTGTTGTGGCTCAAGTTTGTAGTCATTGCACAAGTAAGTCTTTTGATCGATTGGCATAGAATGATTCCTCAAGTCATTCAGTTGTAAAAAAGTGGTATCTATAGAGCGTATGCACTCACGTGGCAAGCAGCTATGCAAATTTATTGGAACAAAAGAAAGTGTTAACATAAGAAAAGCGTTCAAATCCCACAGGATTGTTTTGGTACACCAACATGGCCGCCGTTCTATTGTTTTGGTACACCAATATGGCCGCCGTGACGTCATGTGCATACGCTCTATACAAGTCTTAGAGCAATTGCATAATCTTCAATTCAGGCTGATTTGTGCTTCCACAGCAGCTAAAATTCTGAAAATTTGTAGTTCCTCGAGGTCCTTGCAGCTCAAAGGTTCGTTTGAAACTGAACCGAATGCCGCTCCAAATGTTATTCATCCGAAGACACCTTGTAGACCATGTCCAACCACCACTGTTAGGGAAAGTTCATTTAATATGACAAGGGTGGGGGATGAAGATATTGAAACTCGAAGCTTGAAATTTTAGCAGCCCCCCTCGCTAGCGGTTCAATTTTTTTGGAGCCCCCCCCCCCCCTTGGTAGTCGAAAAAATTTCAGAGTCCCCCCCCTCTCCTCCTTCAATTCCTTTGCTCCCCTGAAAAAAGATTGCTAGACTGTATTAAATATATTTACCGTTATTATTACAAGAGCGCAAGAATTCATAATATTATCCAAACAATGTGCCAAAGAAATGGGCCAATAGCGAACTAATTTTCATTGACCAACATCTGAAAACGCTTGATGAACTCAAACGGCGGGTCTGCTCTTTCAATTGCAATGTGGTACACACATATAAAAATAAAAATGCTGAGTGGCCGTTTCAGTCGAGACACTGTCACAGCTGCAGAGAGAAACGGCAAAAGAAGGAACAAAGAACAAAGGTGGAAGATCATTAAAAGGCAAAAGAAAAAAGGAAAGAAGCAGGCATTCAAGTTAATTCGAAATATTTATGGTAAAGAAATGGCAGATCAAGTTTTCAGTGGAAAAATTATTAGCAGATACAGAAAAACTAAATTCTCACAAACAAGGTGATATTAAACTTCTTCCACGTTTGCATTTAAATGCCCTGTAATACTTATTGCAAATAGATGCTATGGACAACAAAGAAACCGTTCAGTATTACATAGCATTACTGAAAACGAGGAAACAAATGAAAGCTGTACTACCAAAAGCGGAAGATCAGCCACCTGAAGATCAATCACCCGAATCATCTGGCGATGAAACAGACTAGGCAGTCTGCCATCAAGGGATCACAGAACTGAGAACTACCAATACTTGATTGATAGATTTAAGCTGCGAAGAAGTAAGTTTGTACGTTCGATCTGACATCCAGTGAGAAACAAACAGTAACATTTCTTGTTACAGAGTAATCGTTTTCATAGTTCCCGTTAGCAGATTTTGAAATCTTGTTGAATCAATGTGATTTTATTATAAAAAGTTTGAGCATTTCTAATTTTTGAAATTTTCTAAAGCATTTTTGGGATGAACAAGAGTGCAATAATTACTGAGACTACATTTGTTATATCTGTAAACCACGTGACTATAGCTGAGTTGCTCAGGTCATTAAATTGTTGAGTTGAAAACCATCCGATCTGTATGATGATGTCATGTGTTGGTTTTGAAGCATACAAATTTTCGGAGCCCCCCCCCCCCTCCTAGCCCAACAATTTTTTCATATTAAATGAACTTTCCCTTAACCATCTATATTGACTTTGACTTGATCCAAGATTCAAGTTATAAACCCTTTCACTCCCAGAGTCAATTATGGAGACATGTAATGAAGTTCTAACTTTTGGGTCTGTCAACGAAATCCTATGGTGTGACCATTCAAATGAAACCTCTTTGGCAGCACTTTAGCATGGTACCATTTGTTTTTCAATATTTTACAAAATGAAATTTGGGATTCTTCTTAAATTTTGATTTTTGGCTCTCTTGGGCATTAAAGGGTTAATAGGTCTATGATCAGGTTTCCATGAATGTCATGATGTACTGTATACCTCTCTTAAACTACAACAAGTCACATCAACTTACCCTACTATTTGCCGTCTCATACATGTCTCCCTCTACTTTACGTGCATACGAAACAAGATTGCCCATGCGTCTATCTCTTAGAGCCGCAGGATCATAAACTGAAGTTGGGAATATAGCTGTGACACTACAAGATAAAAATTCAGTGTTTAACATATAAATACTTTAGTCCTTGTCTCAGCACAAGCGGTGTATTCCAAAGCATGATACATTGTTACAAGCAGTCTCTCTTCACCCATCATCTTCTGTACAGTATTATTAAATCACTGATGGCCAAGGGGGACATATGCATGTGTGTGCAGATACATGGCCAGCTGACGCTGGTTAAATAATCTTTATCTTAACCTTTACTCAGCTTTGCTAGACTTGGCAAGGACATCACAACAGCTTGCACTAATTACTGTGGGGCCATGTCTTAACCCCCTCCCCCCACAAGGAAAGGTTGTACCAATCACTGCCCCCTACTCTTTTTCGAACAGTGACTGGGTTCTTTCACGTCCCAATGGCTTAAAGTCACCATCCAACAACACAATCATCTGAACTGAGAGAAGGTGTCAATACATGGTCATAAAACAGGGTGTAACTTACAGTTTATGTACAAGATGATTCCTGAAATCTGGTGTCACATGCTGATGCCATTCTTTTGGACCACGATTGCCATTAGCAGTCGTGCTACAAAGAGAAAAATGCAGCATCAGCATTTGTTATTCATTGAAAAGAAAAATAACTTTTACTGGCTTTAGTTTTTCTGCTTGAGAGCAGTTTTCAATCGAGTGTAAGTAATTTCTTGATTTCTATCACTTTGCATTGCTGTGGGATGTGATCAGCTAAGAAATCTTGCACCACTTTTTCAACCGATCAGAAGTAAAACCAAAACCAATTGTGACTTGTTTGCATGTGTTTCCCTGCACTTGGTGCCGGCTACGTGTATTTCTTTGAGTTCTGATTGGTTCATTGGATTGTCTGTCTGTTGTGATTGGCTAGAGCGGTTACTATGGTTTTGATTTTACGACACTCAATTGAAAACTGCTCTAAGATTGATTAAACCAATCTATCTGCTAATTTCAGTTGCTGCCATTGTTAAATGCATAAATCTATTATGAATATAATGTTGAAAATAAAATGTTTCTTACCTTGTGGCAGTTGCTGATGTTTCACCAAATGATTTGCTATCTGTTAGATAAATAAAAAGAGCAACACAGAGCTGTTTAATAACAGTTTCAGCTAAAACAGTAAAACCTTGATGGGTGGGATAAAGATGAGCACGAAATCTGTTATAAGCTATATAGTCTTCTTCCCAAACAGAGATATATTGAAAGATGGTCCCCTAAACTTTTTAAGTGAAATGTGATTAGAGCTATTTCTTTTTCTTTTTATTTCTTTTTATTTTTTTTTTAAACATGATTAAGACTTTTATTTATTTATTTATTTGTTATTTGTGATTTCTCGTCCCAAGATCTTTTAACCTATTTGTGAATGCAATTTTTTACTTTAATGTGATCCACAAACCAATTGTTGATTAAACATGATTCATATATCATTTTGTTTTGCTTGGTTCATTTCTGTATAGTGTTTTGATAAATGTGCATCTTTGTTTTTACATTACGTTATATTTTGTCATGTGTAACTTACCTAACAGTGACAACGCTATGATCAGCTGAATAAGATTTCCTTGCTTTTTGCATGAATGTGTAATAACTTTTGTAATATTTGTGACATGTCAAAAGGTTTGTTTTTTGTGAATGAATTTCGTAAAGGGGTATAGGGGACCATTTGTAAACTAGTTATACAAAAGGTGGAGAAAGCAGCAAATAAATTGTAATTTTTAAAAAGATCACAATGTTTTTTAATTTGTAATACATGTTTCGATGTGACTCACATCTTCGTCAGTTACAAAGAGTGTTTGAAAAACTGTTTGAACTTATAACAACCTAAAGAAGCATGCATAATTAACTATGATTACATAAATTAATAACAAAGAAAGAAGGCGTAAATAATAACAATGCCTAAATTGTAAGTGTTAAATTGACGTCTTGTTGATTTAAATTGGGTTTTTCCCAGATAATGTGCATAGCCTCCTTGAGTTTGAGTTGAAATTTCATGGAGGCAGAATCAAGGATTTCAAAGCAATCTGTAGAACAAGATTTGTGGCAAGGTTCCATTCTTTGTAGATGTTTAAAGATGAGAGAGGACATATCAGGAGAGGTGTTCACGGATGCATGTAGAAAAATGTTGACAAGTTTCGCCGATGTAGCAAGCATTACAGCATGCACAAGTGAATTTATATACTGTACGTGAACGGAGCTCTCTAGGGACAGGGTCCTTCACTGGAAAAAGATTTCTTAATTTGAATGTGGTAAACAATAGTTTGATGTCTAGATCATTACAGAAACCTTTCAAAGCAAGCTTAAACTAAACATTTCTTAGCTCACCTGACAATGATAATGTAGAGTCTGATCTCATCAAAGAATTTGACCCTGAAATAAATAGGATATGTTTAAGTACAAAGAATACTTAAAGTCCTATCAAATCACTAGAAATATAAACCATCTTTTTATTTCATGTATTATTTAATTCAACACAACATACAATTCATAATAAATTATTTACAAGGACAAAATTATAATTTTATTAGTTTACAATGAAGCAAGAAAAGAAAAAAATACATAAATACAAGAGGAATGTTACAATGTACTTGAGTGGAGAGGAAGCCTAAAAAGAAATCAGAGGGCTGGTGGAATTAGGCTTCCTTCTTTAATTAAGATGATAACTATTATCGGATGGCTTTGACATACAAGGATAATTGATTCAGAAGTTGACTAATAACTACTAATGACTATTAGTGGTTATAAACAGTGAATTGAGCACTTTTAGTCTGTATTCATGAGTTTGTAAGAATTGTGATTAAAAGTCCTATTTAAAAATACCCAGTTTGCAACTGTAGTCAGGCAAAACTTACATACTTAAATATTAGCTTTGGTTATTACTGAGCAACAAAGTCACTCATATTTCAGTCTTGCTTGGCACGTATCAAAAACAATGGTCTTGTTTTGTTTACACTTACTCTACCAGTACACTCAGAGCTGTCATTTAGCTTTGGAGAAGCCAGTTCCACAAGGAAAGTAACCAGTCATAAAACAAAGAAAGTCTTCCATGCTTGTTGCAATTGGTTTTGTTAACACTTATCCACTGAATATTAATTTATCTGGTGAAAATGTTATCCACTCTTTGAACAATCACACTCGGATGGCCAGAATGGCAATGGGTTACAACTTCTAACACTCATTAATAATTCATGACAAGAACACAAAGGAAATCACTACTGCGAAGGAGGTTTAGACACCCAGTCTTAATTAGCATAGATTTTGGCGACTTTATTCCTTCGTTTTCTCTGCATTTAATGATCAGTTTAAGAAGCTATATTAAACACTCGAAAGAGTGTTTAATCACGTATCCAAACACCTTAAAGTGGGTTGAAAAAACTTGGCTGTGCCTCATTTTTCAACCCACTTCTTGGTGTTAGAATATCCTGATGATATAATACTTGAAAAAAATTGGGCCAATTTTTTTCCATTTCTTCTCATGACTAAAAACTGCTTAATATGTTCTACTTTTGAGAATTAACACGACATCTCTTGGTGTTCAACGAGAATTTTGTGTGAGAAAACATACAGTTTTGACCAGTAATCAAAGGGCTCTTAAAGCCATCTCGTTAATGCGTTGAAACATGAGGTTAAAAAAAGAAGAATCTAAAATAAATATAAAATAAATATGGTAAACATGGCGTTGTAGAATCAGACATTATGTAGAAAATGCGAGGCGCAGTAGTCAACTGGATATGGTTCTTGGCAGGATAGAGAAGATTGAGAGAACTTGGTTTGAAAATTCGTGTTGGTGCAAGTCAAAAAAAGTTATGAGTAACAAAGAATCACGAGTGTGAATGTAAATAATTTTGATGTTAGTGAAGTGAAAGTGAAAGACTTTTCCCGCCTTGCTAGCTAATTGACGATGAAAATGTGTTGTTGGTTCAATTTACACAGTGCATTTTCAGTTATTCATTGTCTATTTTCTGTTGGGATATTTGACAATGGAAAAGACTTTCTAAATCAAATACAATAGATTGCCGCAATTTCAAAACAATTAAAAGCCCACATCGATAATACGTCACGTGCAATGACTTTATATCTGATCAGATGATACATTAATATTAATTATCAAAATATCAATTGGCACAACAAATGGTAACTGAATCTTTAATATTATTTAAAGTAAGGCCCGATTCAAACACTGAACTTCACATTTGCCGAATCTAATGGAAGGAGGCCGTAACAACATGTCATTTCTCTAGAGCTGCCTTTCCCCATGCCAGGACAATTTGAGCTATGTTTAGCAGACATCGCGCCATCAGCCATTTCTTTTTCAACTCTCCAGCAGTATTCGAAAATAGAACGAAAGTCCAAATTTATGGTATTTTGCTGTTCCTACTCTTGCATAATGAAACGGAAAGTTTTGTAGTTAGCTAAAGTATCAAGTCTGCTGTTTTATATATTTTGACGTGAAAAATGGCGGGAAAATGGTGATCACGTGGTCATTTTTCGGTCACGTCTGCTATGGACGCACTTATATAGAAAATATTGGGTCTGGAGCGGATAAACAGGGCACCACTCCTGGCGGTCACTTTTTTAGTTTCCTTTAGATCGAAATGAGGTTCATGACAGGCCTGCACTGACTCCGCTATGTGGTTTTGCGGTTGCGATGCATTTATATTAGCTTTCAAAGTTTGGCTGTTATGAGTCCTGTCGTTAAGTGATTTACGTCTTGTATGATGTGTTAGGCGGCGTTTTGTAAATAGTTTTCAGGAATGGTTGGTTTTGAACGAAACTCCATTTTTCATTAGTATTTGTTTAGGTTTTTCAGTCGTGGGTGAAATGTTGTGACAAAAGGCGTTATTATCTCGCGAGTTTTTTTCATTTTGTTTTCATGCCAATTGCGTTCCGGCAAAAGTGAAATTCAGAATACCAGTGCATTTAGGAGGGTGCTGATGGGGTTAACAGTTAACTGACAATTGCCCAAAAATATAGTAGTTAACTGATAAATGAAAAGTTACCGTATTTTCTCTTTTAAATGCCCCCTGCGTTTATTTCAAACTTGGCCTTGTGGACCCGGCGTTTCTTTGTATCAGCAGTTTTTTCTCGCCCGCCATTTTTTAAGAAAGGGTTATTATTCGTTTTTCTTGGCAGCCTTGTACCTTGCCCTTAAATCTTAAGTTTATTATACCACAAACAAACGTTTGAGGAGCTTGCTTACAACTTCCTCAATTATACCCGGCGTTTATTCGGGGCCCGGCGTTTAATCGAGAAAATACGGTAACAGTTAAGTGACATTCTATTAATTATACTAAATTAACGATTGTTGTTGTTAATAAAAGCAACATAGTTTTTTTCCTAACAGCAAAGCTATTTTGTGACTTTTACCTGCTTCGCTGCGTGACCAGGTGACATATTAACCGATATTATATGCGAAAGGTACCAGGGTCGTAGAGCGTTGACCTTGATCTCCGTGATGGCGTCGAGTGGCGTGGTCAAAGTTATTTTGAGTTTTATCGAGATGATGACAAAGGATCGGCATTCGAATGGCACATAAGTCGCATACCGTTTGACATGACAAAGCACAATTCAATGGACATATAATCAAACAATAAGCGGAAAGTTTGGACTCGGTGAGTTTGATTTAAAGTTGTTCCGATTAGAGAAGATCGACGGGAAAGCTGTTACAAAGGCTCAGTTGGAAATGGAGCTACCTTTTCTAATGGGAAGTACGTGGTATGTATTTTGTTTCGTCATTTTGTCCTAGCACGCGAACGCGGGTTGACCCCGGGTTTGACCACACGAGCCCTTTTCAGAGTTAGATTAAATGAGTAAGATTTCTGATTACACTAAAACCTGTATTAAGCAGACTCCAAAGTAAGTGGACACACCGTATTTTATTGGACACAAGCATCAGTGACTTTCGATTTTTTTCCTTCCCATACTCTCTGTGTACAATCCTGTATCAAACAGACATCTTACTGACGATCCTTATTAACTGGCTCGCCGCCCTGCGGCGAGTCAGTTCTTAAAATACCCTTTTTTTTTTTTTCTGTCGTGTCACCTGCCCCGGGAATCGGTTTTGCTGCGGCCAACACCGTACCTAGTTTACTTCCGGTTTTCAGAAATGGCGTAATCAGTGATGTCGGCAACTATAATTCAAATATTTACCGTTCTAATTTCGACGGAATTGTTAAAAATTAAATCTCTGTGATTTTCGGATGCGATCTATTTCTGGTAAAAGGAAAGCGAGTTGAATTTTTCTAACCAAATCATCGTTGAATAAAACACGTCCCGGCAGGTTCTCAAGCATTACTCCGTGGAGTCACGTTCAAATTCCGAACATCTCGTATTTATGTCACGCTATTTGATCGATCATGTTGATATTGTTAATTTATTCTAAACCCCGTCACCGATTCTCCAAAATGCCTGTGTTAAAACAATCCTGATTCCTTGTAGTAGGTGGTTTCAAGGATTTTAAAGCGAAAAAAACAATACAAAGTTCAAAGAAAAAGATATAGACCTGAAATTGCAGCCTCTTTGAAGCAGAGTGCGGAATGTAAAGCGGACTGTGGAATGTAAATGTGGACTGGCCTGTGCATATTAATAGACTCTAGATTGTATATTGTGGACTCTAAAATGAAAACCGAGTGGAAAATGAGACCAAACGAGCCAGTTTCGAAGCCCAACGGGCTCCTTGTTACGGTTTTGGAAGCTATCTTGACAGGTGAGAAATTATGGTTTTTGTATGAGAATCTAATGTCGGATAATTTTCGTAAAGCGGCTGTTCTAAGTCCAATCCCGAAAACGCATTCACTCTGGTTATTCTCATGGCCTTTAAAGTAACCTTATCTTAACTTTGCAAATTTAAAAGCCTTACTGATATACGTAATTTCCTACTTGTCAAGCTAAATCACTTGATAAGATCAATGAATGAAAATATTGAAATGAACCGATTTCCGACGGCGTGACCCAGTTAAAAAAGAAAAACATAAAACTTTCTTATACAAGCGCATGAGTATAGGCTACCAGTGTAGCCTCTTGTTAACTGACAATTGGCCGAAAAAATAGTAGTTAACTGACAATTGGGTACCCCCACTAGCACCCTCATTTAGCAGTGCTAGATTAATTTGTCGTGTGTTTGGCCTTGTTTACAAAATGGTAAAGTAAGCTCACTGTAGCTGTCGAGAAAAAGCTGCGCCGGGTTTACAGCTCTTTACAGGCAAATTCACCGTGAGAAACAACTTCAAGCATCACGCTTCAGTGAATGTTCTGACACCTATAGAATGAATTGAGTTCCATTGTAATAATCTAATGGATAGTATCAATTATATATCCGGAAAAATCTGGTCATTTCACGAACAGAAATCTAGAACCGGAAAGGAGGAAAGAGTTACGCGATTAACATCGGAACGGATAGATTACCGTCCAAAATGGTGGCGCTGTTCAGAAGTGTGTTACTTTTCCCAAGTTTATACCCTCTTAAAGTTTGATGTTCCCAATGTTTACGTATTTTTCTACGGAAGAGACGATAACTTAATTTGTAATAGGAACGAAATTAAAAAAGTCCGTCAAGGTTGTTGAAAGGAGGTGTCGCAGAAGATTCCTGTCAGTTTTTAGAATTTTCAGTCAGTTCAGTTGCAACCTGTTGGTAAACGAACTTGAAATGTTCACCTGTATACAGACTTCTATTTTATGAGAGGGGTGAATGCAGCGATCTGTTTTTGGTCGTATCGTAAGTGTCTCAGTAAAGGCTGTAATTTTAGCTTGTATTCGCTACGCTTTATAGCTGCGTGGAGCTCGCTAAAACCTTCGTTGGCATTTTTGACAGTCTAGCGACTGTTACGTTTAAGCCTAGCTTTTTCAGCTGCAAGTAGAAGGTAAGTCTTCTAAAAACCTATTAAGAAAAATTTAATACAGTGCACCAAGGATATAGATAAGTACAGTTTTAAGGGGTTGCAAGGGTTAAATTCCTCTTCATAAATATTTCAATACTATTTATCTTTTGAATTAAGAGTAAACTAAATCGCTGTGGCTATATGGCCGGTAACCGGTCAAGGTTTTCAAAACACTAAATAGCCGGCAGTCCTTTATTCTCAGCAAATTTCTCAAAATCGAAAAATTCCAGCTAATCTAAACTATCATATGGCGATTTAGAAAGGTCAAGCGATCCTGTAAAGCTTTATACATTTCAAGCCTAGTGTTTGGTTTACGCTGGGCTCAGTAGACGAAATCATGTTTTGTGACACTTTGAAATTTTTTCAGTTCGACTGCCGGTCAAGGTTTTCAAAACACTAAATGGCCGGCAGTCCTATATTCTCAGTAAATTTCTCAAAATCGAAAAATTCCAGCTAATCTAAACTATCATATGTCGATTTAGAAAGGTCAAGCGATCCTGAAATGCTTTATAGATTTCAAGCCTAGTGTTTGGTTTACGCTGGGCTCAGTAGACGAAATCATGTTTTGTGACACAAACTTTTTTCAGCTCGACTGCCGGTCAAGGTTTTCAAAACACTAAACTCAGTAAATTTGACAAATCGAAAAAACCCAGCCATTCTGAACTATCATATGTCGTGATCCTGATCAAACGAGCCGGTTTTGTGGGATTTCTAGATCACGAAACCATGTTTTGTGACACTTAGAACTTTTTTTAGCTCGACTGCTGGTCAAGGTTTTCAAAACACTAAATGGCCGGCAGTCCTATATTCTCAGTAAATTCGACAAATCGAAACAATACAGCCATTCTGAACTATCATATGTCGTGATCCTGATCAAACGAGCCGGTTTTGTGGGATTTCTATACCACGAAACCATGTTTTGTGACACTTGGATCTTTTTTCAGCTCGACTGCCGGTCAAGGTTTTCAAAACACTAAATGGCCGGCAGTTCTATATTCTCACTAAATTTCACAAAATCGAAAAATTCCGGCTAATCTAAACTATCATATGTCGATTTAAAAAAGTCAAGCGATCCTGAAATGCTTTATAGATCTCAAGTCTAGTGTTTGGTTTACCCTGGGCTCAGAAGACAAACCCATGTTTTGTGACACTTGGAACTTTTTTCAGCTCGACTGCAAAAACATGGTTTCGTCGGGGGGTTCGTGATATAGAAATCCCACAAAACCGGCTCGTTTGATCAGGATCACGACATATGATAGTTCAGAATGGCTGGATTTTTTCGATTTTGTGAAATTTACTGAAAAAATAGAACTGCCGGCCATTTAGTGTTTTGAAAACCTTGACCGGCAGTCGAACTGAAAAAAATTCCAAGTGTCACAAAACATGATTTCGTCTACTGAGCCCAGCGTAAACCAAACACTAGACTTGAGATCTATAAAGCATTTCAGGATCGCTTGACCTTTCTGAATCGATATATGATAGTTTAGATTAGCTGGAATTTTTCGATTTTGAGAAATTTACTGTGAATATAGAACTGCGAAACTAAATAGGTATTGAGTCCATCCATTTGAATTAATGATTTCAACTGATTTTTAAAGGCCTTAATTATTATATTGTCTACGAACTTCTCATTGCGTTAAAACCACACGGCTAGGCCTTGCATGCTCAGCTTATTACAAGTGCACGACTCATCGTCGTACATTTTTATCCAGTTGAATTCCGGTTATGCAAAAATTGATTAAACTCGAACCCTTCGTAGAACTCGAAGTTTACGCTAACTGTAACAAAAATCGATTACATTGAAATGGCATTATTTGGCAAGACAATAGACCAAAATCTTGTAAAATTTTAAACTTTCCCGGAAAATTCTTTCACAGTGTGGCGCGTATAAGCAACTGATCTTGAAAATCCACCGGCATAAAACCATCCGAGCCAAATGAACAAGCTTTTGAGAATTCAATGAAATTCATCGGAACTTGAATATAAAATTTGAACTCATTTGAGTCAGAACAGCGAATTGATAATAATTATGTTTCGTTTCTTGATAGATCATGGCAGGTAGGTTCATACTTGCGTGAGAGCTCTAGAATAATTCAGGAAATAACGCTTTTCCACTTATGCTGATAAGCGTTCATGTTGTAAATTCTAAGCCGCCACCCGCGTACTAGAACAAACGCAAATTTTGCTCTGCCATATCGCTTATATTAAAACACAAACTTTCCCGTCCCATTTAACTTTCTTAAAACGTCGCCATTCGTAAAAATACACCGTGAAATTCTCAAACTGCGTTTGCCAAAAAACGCATTTGACCTATTTTTGGCTTT
The DNA here is from genome assembly GCA_022457155.1 of Cladopsammia gracilis. Taxonomy (NCBI): domain Eukaryota; kingdom Metazoa; phylum Cnidaria; class Anthozoa; order Scleractinia; family Dendrophylliidae; genus Cladopsammia; species Cladopsammia gracilis. The sequence continues at coordinate 651,283 of JAJGOT010000117.1, forward strand.
ACGGCAAATGATTGAAGCTGATAGGTAATGTGAGATATCGAAACTTAAGAAGAACTTAATGCCTTTGCGGTAACGTAATGTGAGATATGACAAGTTCATCACAAGTTCTGACATCCCAATACCCTAGGGAAATTAACAATAGGCCCGGGGGTGCTCCCCAAAAATTTTAGGTGCAGTATGTGACGCCCTTGTTGAAATCCTAACCGGTTTAACCAACCATATCTTCAATGCCCTAATATAACTTCTATAAAGAAGAAGGAAGAAACCCCCTTTTTACGTGACTGACTCCGAAATCTCGCTTAATGCGCAAGCGCATTAACGAGATAAAAACAAAAATTGCAATGACATAGCCGCTATTAGCAGATAACATCGGCAAGAAACTCTGATTTGCTAAAAAAAAATGCCGCAAACAATCAAAGCTGAAGTACTTAAAGTCAGAGAAGATTTGACTACCATAAAGAGGAGCAACATCTCATTACTAGAAGGTTATTGGATCCCAACCAAGATAAGTGCTGCCATGATAAGCCTTTTGTCTAGGCTTAGAGCTTACTATATAATAGTAATTTAATTAGGATGGTCACAACACTTTTAAGTTAAGTATTGTAGGCACAAGAAAATAATTGTCTTACCAAATTGTTGCAATCTTGGTTCTCCATTTCTCAAGGCAAGTCCAAGAGCTTCATATGCCCTTTCCAGGCCTTGAACATTTCCTGTAACTTCAAACAACAACAAAATTGCTTTTAGTTATTAAAAATGGTAAACTGAGGAGAGTGTGAGGAATGTATGGTGATATAATAATTTCCCTTGTGAGAGAAACAGCCAAAGTTGTTTGCGTCACAGCAGCAAACACATGCATTGATATACAATTAACAACTTACACTTAGGCTAAATGACATGCCAGGAATGCTGAACAGACAAGCTTAAAACACCAAAAAACCCATGCGAACGCTACACAAAGACAGGCAACACTGAGAACACTATTAAAGACAAGCCAGGAATGCCACGAAGGATAATCCGGGAACATTCGCAGCAAACAAACAGGGAACAAAAGATGAATACACTGGGAATGCCATAACAGACACACCGGGAATGTTACAAAGGACACACTGGGATTGCTACAAAGGAAACGTCGGAAAACACCAAAAGCACAAGCTAACGCCATAACCACAATTTTTCCTTTATGCATGGAGGTTTTTAATTAGCTAAAAAATGCCAGTATATACCTCTTCTGTTGTCAGATGCATGCTTTAGAGGAAGACACACTGGACAGTCCTGTCTGAGGCAGTTTTTCCAGTGTGAAATGATTTGTCGAGATGAAGCACAATGGGCAACTGGAAAAATTAAAAAGGAAACATCAGTTTTTTTAACAATTGTTAAATGAACAATTGTACCAATTTCATAGTTCTACCTAAATAAAACAACATTATGTTTATTTTGCTTGTGTATTTTTATCTTGGCTGGGTCATAACAAGACACCAACAATGTATCAACACTGAAGGATCCAACAGTTTTAAATAAGAGATATAAGGCAGCCTGCGTGGCAGCCTTAATCTTAATGTACAGATGAAATCATTGATAACAATTTAGTTACTAGTATTCGAAAAATCATACAAAACGTCACAACATGTTATTCAAAAATCTCCAAATTTGAATGTCGCAAAAATTACATGTTACATGGTAATCTAAGAAAATATTATGTACATTTTCCCCCTCTCCCTGGGGCTGTCATTACGCTTTGCGATAACCGGCTACACAGGGAAAGTAGACAGTCATGCATATATCATAAACTCAACAAATATAGTCTCGACCTATGGCGATTTAGTCATCTTCAACTCATAAATACACAAAGCATGGAACAAGTAAAAGCAGATGGGGACATATATATTATGCAAATTTTCACTCCTTTTTTTCTTCCATCCATCAGCTGTAAACATTTTCTTGTAATTCCGCTGACCAGTACATAAGGTTTGTGCAAATATTTTGCCCACTGGGACACCATTGGAGGAAGAGGGGGGTGAGGAGTTGGATACAGAGGATGAGGGGAGGGGGGCGGGGGGGGGGTCAGTGGAGCAAAACGTGTGGGAGAGGGGAGGGTCTGAAGGTTGTTTCGTATTCACAAGTTGGCTGGTAGCAGCCTTTGATCAAACCCTTGAGTTACCAGTCATTTTCACTGCAATTGCTTGCCATAATAGTCAGTTTGCAGCTACTAATGTCAGCCCTGTCAGCCCCACCACCAGATTTTTTCCCTTTTCATACCTTGACATGTTTTTCCTGCAGTACATGTTGTCATGTGGTTCAAAACATTTTTCATTGTTCGACAATGCGGTAGGTTGCAGGGCTTTACAGCACCATTCTGAGCTTGTTGTTCCCGCCACTGACATTTTTGTGCATGAAGCAAAAGAACAAGTTGTTGCTGTATTAATCTTCGTTTCTCTGGGTCGGCTGTAGGCGGTTGGGCCAATTCTGTGCCCTGCTAAAGGAAAGATGAAGGGAAGACCAAAGATCTCATTATAATTCAATTGCATGTTGTTGTTACCTTGACAATAGCATCATGACGACTCTGAAACAATGTTTTTTATTGCCGGTTTTTGCTTGTATTTCCTTAATCAAACCATTATTGTTTAGTTTAATTATTAAAGTGCTAACTGAGATCAAATCATCGAAAATCTTTCATTTTAAGTGAATTTGAGATTGAGCTGTCCATAATGCGTGAATGATAAGTTAGAATAGAACAGAAGCACGAGATTTCCTTTCACAAGGTTTAATCTTTGCTGCAAAAAAAGCAAAACCCCGGAGAACAATAGAAACCTCACTCCCGTGCAAACCAAAAACAATAACAAGGTGCATGAAGCATAATGGGCAATACTGAGTCTTTAACAATGTTTAAACAAATGAGGTTGCAGGAGTTGGAGTCCCGCTTGTACTCACCGGCATTTGTGGCAGCGATGACAATGAATTGTTAACTGCTGGGCTTTCAACTAAAGTAAAATAGGTAACGATGGACTGTTAGGGCTAGATAAAGTAACTGTCATAGAAATGGCACTAGAGTTGAGCATAGAGCTCAGGCCACTCACTTGACAGCAAAACATTAGATTTTAGCATTTGCTGCAAAGTTGAGCTACTGCTCACAACATCAGCTGTTTCCCCATTTGTAAGACCATTGGAATTGGGGATCATTCCGGGTCCAATGAGTTCATCAGGTAAACTGGCATCCTGAGAGTTTAAATAACTTCAAGGAAGAACATACCCACTACAACTGCAAACTTGAAGCACATCTAAATGGAGACTACTGTATTTATTTGATTGAACGCTGTGGCGTAACTATTAAATTTTTCCTAATTCTAGTGCGGCATTTAGTTAAAATCCAATTTATTTCTTACAAACAATATAGCAACTGAACATTTGAATTTTTAAAAACAGAAACATGTTTCAGTGTTTGTCTGAAATGTCATTTACTTTACCATTCTCACTTTGCATTTTAATTATTGCGATGCATGTCAGAATAAAGTTCACTCAATTTCAATGTCACTATCCTCTTTGTATATTATTCAAATAAATGCCACATCATGGATGCGGCGTCTATTAAAATTTGGGCTCTCAAGCGCGGTGTTTATTCGAGGGCTTTGTTTAATCAAATAAATACGGTATTCACCATTTGAGTCTTCGCTCAATAATGAGCATTTAGACTGTATCAATTAAGCTTAAGGTGGCTCGAAATAGTTTTTGGTTTCCCTTTATAGTATATTTGGAGGCAAAACAATTATTAGAGTTATACTTTGCGGATCGCCTTCACATTTTACCACAAAATCAAGATATTACAGTATTAATTTCCCACAGATCTATCGAGGTTGGCATTGCCATGGTAACACCAGTGGGCTTTTGAGTAGGGCCTCAAAACAGACATATCTTCAATTTTCTTTAAAATTCCACAGTGAATTCTGTTTAAATTTTTAGAATTTGTAGGATTTTTTTCTCTGTTGACAGAATTTTTTCAAAATTGCATAAAACTTACTTTGGATAGAATGAAATCAACATGCAAAAAGTGAAAAAAATAACAGAGTGGAAACAGAAGTGTGGATTTCGAAAGTTTCAAATTTCTTAAAATTTTGACATGACAAGATCGGCAATTATGCATGCGCTGCAGTTGTCACGCCATACGGGTTTTGTGGTCAATTTGCAGATGTTTTTCTTGTTCATACATTTATAGACAAATCTTTTTCGCGCCATGCAACCTTTTCTGAGCTAGAAACTCTACCTTTTGAATGGATCATATCTATTAAGGTGGCTGAACACAGTTTCACTGTACCTATGCATCATTCATTGTCATTTTAAAACTACTAACGTCTGGGCGCCCACAATTGGTGAGGCATACAATTAAGCAACAAGCTATATATTTTGATATTTTTGTTGAGCTTTTACGGTGTTGCCTTGGCAACACAGTGGATTGTAAATCAGCCTGTAATATTTGGTTTTGTTTATTTTCAAAAAAATCTAGTCGTTAGATTTTGTCCATCATTTGTCTACAGTAAACTCGTAAAAATATTCGCATGTTAACACTGGTCTCATGTAATTTTAACAGAGGGATCTTTTGTGATTTGTGGTTTAATATGTTTGTGTTTTGTAAAAATCTCCTCTGTTAGATTTCAAATTTCTGATGGCAGGTGAGTTCGGTATATTCGGAACTATTATTGTGCCAAATTTTGTGAGTGGTTCCGTAGAAATCAGCACATTTCCAAGGAAAGTCGCTAAAATATCCAGTCACAATTTTTTGGTCAACTTCGCATGCATTGCATTTGACTGGGTTCTCGATCCAAAGACAAAATGACCAAAAAGGCAGTGTATTTCTTCAATGGTTCTATAAATTATCTATTAATTCAACAAACATTTTTATGAACAACAAATTGTTTGATTTTAAGACGAAAAACAACATTTTCGCGATCCACGCTGAGCAAAATAAAATGATCGCTGAATAGGCGCCACGTTTGTTTTTCTCAAAACTCTGCACATGCTGACTCACGTAAGCAGCTGAAATTGAAGAGCACGTGCAAACTGTGTTCAGCCATCTTAATGGCTGGTACATCATTTGCCTTCAAAATGATTAATAATTCTGGCTAAAATCGCTGGATGCTCTGTCAGAGATAGTGTTAACGCAGAAATCGTGCAGTTTTATGCAAACGAAATGCAAAAAATGCATCATCAAAAGTCCCAGGACGCAAGATGCTGACTTGAAGAACTCACTCCACTTACTTTGAATCTTGAATAGAATGCTTGGGACCCCAATTTGACCAGACATGTGGGTCCGAGGACCCAGATTGAAAAACCCTAGTGCCATCCCTGTTTGTTCATTGTGGTGTGGATCGAATGGTTATACTGTCAACGCTCTGCTCAAAATTGGGACCAAACCTTCTCTTCTGCCCTTGGAGTAAAGATGCTGTAAGTCCTGGTAGGTCTAAGGCCACTTTATGCAGTTTTTTGTATGAGGCCTTGAATTGCTTTACGAGGCCCATTATTACTCTTTGAAATGTCCAATGGACAAGTGGAAAAGAAAAAAAGTTTTTTGCCCTGTACGCAGAAATTTTAACAGGCTTTTCTCTGCTAATTGCGAGTAAGCAAATAACAAGTGTTCAGCTGGGAGACTTCATAAATGTTCTCAGTGTCACAAATGGGGTTGCAAAGCTCTCCGTCACAAGGAACTGCCCATGCAATCTCTAGTCGCAGAACTCCCACCTCAAACGATCCAACTGATGGTGAGACATCGACCACTGCTCAAGAACATGTTGTGACATGTTATGTTTGGTTTGCCAGCTGTCACAAACCCTGTGGGTAAACTCAAAGAACATCATATCCTTTGGACACCTGTCGTCTCTGCTGGAGAGAAACTTCCTCTACCTCTTGACAGTTGTTGTTCTGTTTCACTTGTCAGTCGATCCCATGCTGACCTTGTGGCTTCTAAATGTCCGCAGTTAAAGTTTCAGTCACTTGAAAAGCCTGTTGCAGTCTCTGTTGCTGACGCACAGTCTCAGTTAAAGCAAATAACAAGTGTTCAGCTGGGAGACTTCATAAATGTTCTCAGTGTCACAAATGGGGTTGCAAAGCTCTCCGTCACAAGGAACTGCCCATGCAATCTCTAGTCGCAGAACTCCCACCTCAAACGATCCAACTGATGGTGAAACATCGACCACTGCTCAAGAACATGTTGTGACATGTTATGTTTGGTTTGCCAGCTGTCACAAACCCTGTGGGTAAACTCAAAGAACATCATATCCTTTGGACACCTGTCGTCTCTGCTGGAGAGAAACTTCCTCTACCTCTTGACAGTTGTTGTTCTGTTTCACTTGTCAGTCGATCCCATGCTGACCTTGTGGCTTCTAAATGTCCGCAGTTAAAGTTTCAGTCACTTGAAAAGCCTGTTGCAGTCTCTGTTGCTGACGCACAGTCTCAGTTAAAGGCTGTCGGCAACATGGAGATTCCCATACAATGGAGCAATGGCAAGGAAACCACATTTCAAATGCTTGTAGTTCCTGGTCTTTCCTGGCCCATTCTATTTGGCGAAAACCACTTACATTCTACACAAGCCCTGGTGGATCACACGACACCAAGTATCCATTTTCGACATCCCAGCATGTCCTTCAAAATCGCCTGTTCCCTTCAGAATCCACTCAAAGATAATAAGGATCACAGTGGCAACACCCATGCTGGTGTAACCTGCTTACTAACTGGACCTCCACGCCCTGGTCTTCCACCAGGCAATTCCAAACTGAATCGTGGACTTAACTTTGTCTCTGTTTGCCTTACCCTTGGTACTTCACTGATGGCTCTCACATTCAGACCTATGGGTCGATGGTCATGAAATCCAACCTGGAGTTACAGTACTAAGTGGTCCTTTTCACATGACTGCTGCAAGAGATCAGTTCATTCCCACCAAGTCATGTCATGCAAGTGTCTGTACCCTTCCCTCACCTCCATTGGAAACCATTCCTACACAGTACATCTCTGATCTTCAGCCTTCTCATACCACAACTCTTGTTGTTGAGTACAAATGCAAACAAACTGACATTCCATTAAATATCATTCTTGGACATCTCCGCCCGATATGCGATGAAGACACTCGGGCTTACGAAAATGCAGCTGAGAATACTGCAAATGTTCTCACAGACAGTCGGATGTGTTGGGCCAATGGACAATCAAAACTGTCACTTTTGGCTTCTCCTTCAACGCAAGATCTCTGAACAGCAGAAAGAATTAGCAGCAGTAGGACTTGATTCCTCCATCCTGTCACCCTTTAGTGAGAACATATCTGAGTTCCAAGAACATGAATTTTTGGTTATTCTACTAGTTCACCACCAGATCCCAACTCAGAAGAGTATGCATCAAGTTTTAATCAAAGCATTGGCACTTGATTCACCAAAATATGCCTTGCAGACTGCTACACCCTCATTTCAAGAACGTACTGTGGTCTTGTCTCCACACATTACACTACGTTCAGATTTAGCTAAGGTCGCTCTTGCATTTGGTCAATATCTTGACAGCTTGTCAAAACCTCAGTGTCATGCTTCTGAAGCCTCTAAAGCAGTTTACCGTAGCTTACCAGAAGCCAGAGACATTCTTAACCGACATGGCAAACTCAAAGGACTTGTTACAAAATGCCCTTACTTATCGTTGAAGGGTGGACCACATGGAGGAACTTACCTCCTTGTCTTAGATGTTAAGCTTTTCCATGAACTTAATAAGTAACGCCTCAAGAAGGGGTGGACTCGTGAGCAAATTTTCGTTTTGTTTGTTTGTTCAGTTTATTTCGAACCCAAGAAGTGTAGTAACATGAAATACTAGTAGAGACCGCTGACCGGGGGCGAGCGAGTATCAGAGGGAGAAATGTAAACGGTACAAATAAACCAAGCATGTGTTGTCATATCCGTGGCGTTACCAGTTTGTTCCGTACCCCGATAGAAGATGGTGTCAGAAGTAGTACTGTTCTGCTAGTCCACAGAGCCTGTGAGAGCAGATTCAGCGAACCGAACGGACGTCTTCAGCGATACACGTTGCACGTAGTTAAAGCAAGATGGTGGAAAGCATGCCACATGTCAGGCCGCCAGAAACACTGGTAATTTCTTCGGGAAATCCTGCTCATTCGTGGCGAAAATGGAAACAGAAATTCAACATTTACCTCAAGGCAACTGGAGCATCAACAAAACCAGATGAAATGAAGGTAGGGCTCCTATTAAACCACATCGGCGAATCGTGTTTGGAAATCTACTCAAATTTCACCTACTTACCCGAGCGTGACGATCCTGCGGGAGGGGAAGAGAGACTCCCAGCCGAAAGTTCTGATAACTATGCGACCGTGCTAGCAAAGTTTGATCAATATTTTCAAAAAAGGGATCCTCAGTTGATGTTACGGGAGAAATTTTGGCTTCACCTAAAACGAGAGCCGACTCAGAGTTTAGATTCTTGGGTTGTCACTGTCAAAGAAAGAGCCGCCGAGTGCAAGTTTCCCGCCGATTTTCTGGAGCAGGCAGTGAGAGACAAACTGACCTTTTCTTGCACTGAAGACAGTTACAAGTTGAAACTCTATGACGAGGGCGCCGACCTTTCACTCGAAAAAGCCACGAAGATATTGTCCTTGAAAGATGCTACAAAACGTGAGTTACGAGAATCAAAAACCGCGGAAATCGAGCACATAACCCAGCAAGGGAACAAGCCAGATCTTAGATACAAACCCTTCCAGAGGAGTAGCGGCAGAAACTGTGGATATTGTAACCGACAGCATCCCCCAGGGAAGAGAAACTGTCCAGCAGCAGGTGTGCAATGTAACAAGTGCAACAAAATAGGACATTATGCCAGTGTATGTAGGAGCTCAGATGCTAAAACAGTAAATCAAGTCCAAGAAGACTCCAACCTTGACACCGGCTCCTATGCCACATCTTTCAGCCCCAAATTTGTAGGAAGGGTTACCATGCCAGAATCATATCCAGTTAACACTACATCCAGAACAGAGCTGGCTGAAATACAACAAGCCTCCACTTCAGACTCAGGATGGCACATTAAGCTGAAGATACAAGACCACAAGCTGACATGGTGCATCGACACAGGAGCTCAAGTATCAGTGATGCCTGAGTACTTATACAAGGAGACATATGGTGCATTGTCAGAACCAGACAGAGAACTTGTGGGGGCAGGAGACGTTCCACTAAAGACCCTTGGATGGATACCCATCAACCTTGCCTTGGGCGAGAAGGGGGTTGAAGAGCGGGTATACGTAGTCAGAGGAGCGTCGAAGTTACTTCTTGGAATACCTGCCATTCGCAGTCTTGGTCTAATTCACGAGATTCCAGGAACATACAGCATCAAAACAATTCAGCATGAGCCTTCCGCCGATAGCAGCCCACTTAGATTTAATACAAAGGAGGACATTGTCAACCAGTATCCAACACTCTTCCAAGGCTTAGGCACACTTGATGGCGAGCACACAATTCATCTACAGGAGAACGCAACGCCCTTGTGTCTGACAGCCCCAAGGCGGGTACCATTACCACTTATGAAGAAGGTACAGGAGGAGATTGAACGAATGCTTCAGCTTGACGTCATTGAACCAGTGGATGAGCCAACAGACTGGTGTTCACCAATTGTGGTTGTACCAAAGGCAAATGGCAATGTACGAATATGCGTAGATCTTACAAAGCTAAACCAGGCAGTCCGTCGAGAAATCTACCACATGCCAACAGTTGAAGAGACACTGGGAAGCATAACGGAAGGGACAGTGTTCTAGCTAGATGCGAACTGTGGCTTTCACCAAATAGTCCTAAACCTGGAAAGCTCCAAGTTAACTACGTTCATCACGCCATTCGGCAGATTCATGTTCAAGCGGTTGCCTTTCGGAATATCATCTGCCCCTGAACACTTCCAAAAAAGGATGGATAAGGAACTGTCTGGAATTGAAGGGCTGAAGTGCCGTATGGACGACATTCTAGTCAGGGGAAAAGACAAAGCCGAACATGACCAGAGACTCAAGCAAGTGCTCGACCGGCTGGTAGAAAGAGGTCTCACGCTTAATCTTGAAAAGTGCCTTTTCTCCCAAACAAGACTGGAATACTTGGGTCAAATTATTGACAGCCAAGGGATAAAGAAGGATCCCTCAAAGGTTAAAGCTATCACTGACATGGCAGTACCCCAGAACATTGCAGACTTGAGAAGATTCTTAGGGATGGTGAACCACCTGATGAAGTTTTGCCCAAATCTAGCAGAGAAGACGAAGCCATTGAGGGAGCTGCTAAAGAAGGAGAACGCTTGGACATGGGACACGGCTCAACAAGACGCCTTCCAGCAGCTGAAAGCGGACATGGCATCCGAGCAAGTCCTTGCACTGTATGATCCAGAAAAAGAGACTACAGTATCATCTGATGCAAGCAGCTTCGGGTTGGGTTCAGTCTTTATGCAGAAGCAACCATCAGGTGAAATGCGACCAGTGGCATACGCTAGCAGATCCATGAGAGACGGAGCGTAGATATGCCCAGATAGAAAAAGAGGCGTTGGCTATCACGTGGGCGCTTGAACACTGGGCAGATTTTTTGATCGGAATGAAGTTTAAGGTAGAAACTGATCACAAGCCACTGATTCCCTTGTTAAATACGAAGCTGATAGATGAGCTCCCAATACGCATCCAGCGGTTTCGAATGCGGCTTATGAGGTTCAACTTCACCATCCATCACGTCCCTGGTAAATTATTGTATACGGCGGACTCATTATCGCGATCCCCTCTCAAGGAGGAAGCAGATGAGGCCAGCCCACAGAAGGACCTTCATAATGAAGTGGAAGCCTATGTCAATGCCGTACTGGTAACCCTGCCTGCATCAGACAAACGATTGGACAAGATACGCTCTGAGTTGATGAAAGATGATACGCTAAGAATGGTGATGCACTACGTACAGCACGGATGGCCTGAAGACAAGCGAAAGCTCTATGGCCCCATTGGCAAATACTGGAACGAACGGGGCAACCTATCCCTCCACAACGGCTTGCTGTTGAGAGGACGGCAATTATTTATCCCTCCAAAGTTGAGACCAGACGTCCAGAGACGCTTACATGATGGTCATCAAGGGATAACAAAGACGCGTGCAAATGCTGCATCTTCTGTGTGGTGGCATGGAATTTCTGAAGACATCACAAAGGTTGTACGAAAATGCGCCATGTGCGAGAAGTTCCGCAAAGAACGCATCGAGCCGATGAAAGGTACGGAGTTTCCTGACAGACCATGGGCCAGAGTTGGCGTAGATTTCTTCCAACACAAAGACAAGCACTACCTCCTGGCCGTAGATTTCTTTTCAAGAGATGTAGAGATCTGCTTAGTTTCGAAGAACGTGAACACTGCGCAGACTGTTGTGAAGATGAAAAAGATCTTCAGCAGACATGGAATTCCAGACATCCTGTTTACTGATAACGGCCCTCAATTTGATTCGCATGAATTTAAGGAATTTTGCGTAGACTGGGGTATTGAGCACATAACATCATCTCCAAAATATCCGCAAGCAAATGGAGAAGTAGAAAGGACCGTCCAAACTATGAAGATGATCCTAAAGAAGAGTGGTGACGAGTACTTAGCCCTCCTGAACTACAGAGATACCCCACTACACAACGGCTATTCTCCTGCGCAACTGAGCATGGGACGCAAACTATGCACTAGAGTTCCTTGTCACCCGGATGAGCTGAAGCCAAAGACCCCAGACTATGACCACCTCAGGAAAAAGGAGAAGGAGTATCGTACAAAAATGAAGTTAAACTACGACCGCAGACACAGAGTAGTAGAGGGAGAACAGCTATCACCTGGCGACCGTGTATGGATACCAGACCTTAAGGCAGAAGGTACGGTGATGGAGGGACATGTAGCTCCAAGGTCGGTAGTCATACAGAGCCCTAATGGACAAGTGAGAAGAAACCGGAGAATGACGAGAAGAGTGCTTGAAGGAAGTCCTCCAGTCGTATCTCATAGTACGAGCCGTGAAATCCTCGAGCCACTGGCAACACGAGTTACGATGCCAGATATTACTTCAGCCTCTAGAGCAAGCCCGGAAGCACCCAGAAACCCGCTTGTTCCTGACAGTCAAGACGAGGTAGAGGACCCAGCCAAACCGTGTGGAAGTCCACAGCCTGATAGGCAGCTGACCCGTCTTAGACCAAGAGCTGCTCTTAAGAGACCCCAAAGATACATTGATGAGTACTAAGATAAGTTAGGACACTAAGGAACAGTCTATATGTTGAGTTAAAAAAAAAGAGAGATGTAGTAACATGAAATACTAGTAGAGACCGCTGACCGGGGGCGAGCGAGTATCAGAGGGAGAAATGTAAACGGTACAAATAAACCAAGCTTGTGTTGTCATATCCGTGACGTTACCAGTTTGTTCCGTACCCCGATAGAAGAAGTTAACTTGTCGATGGAGAGTACTTATATGGAGGGTAGGTGCCAATTGTGAGCAATGCAAGCAATAAGCAATTGAGTGTGGGCAAAATGCAACAAAAGGGGTAACCATGGCAACCTCCCACGGGTCCACTCCCTCCCCCTGGCACCTGTCACACTGATTTCTCAGTGGAGAACAATAAAAATGAAAGGTAAACTTACCTGAATGCATGATACTCACTGAATCGCGAGGTGGGTGGGCGGGTGCAAACAGGTGGCAAAAACACCCGCAAAGTTGCATGAAGCGAACCACGAGGGCAAAAACCTCTGAGCAACAACTCAAACACGCATGCGTCATGCAATGATCCGCTGGCCAACGGAAGATCTCCCAGTTAACTATGATTATTTATAATCTCATTTAACTTGTCGATGGAGAGTACTTATATGGAGGGTAGGTGCCAATTGTGAGCAATGCAAGCAATAAGCAATTGAGTGTGGGCAAAATGCAACAAAAGGGGGTAACCATGGCAACCTCCCACGGGTCCACTCCATAGAGAAACAGCTCCAAGCAGAAACGCAAGTGCTTGGAGAAGGAAGACCCGCAGGGAGGCAGCCATGGGGACGACCCTCCAAAGATGACTCCAAGCACGTGAAAGGCACCACCCTCCAAGCAATGCAAGTTAGCCAAATACAGTAAAATGAGAGGCAAGGCAATAGGCAACAATTAAAGGCAATGGCTTGCAAGAAACCACGGCACCAAAGGCCATAAGGCAAAGGCAACAATTCAGCTACAGAAACAGGCAGGTATGCTAATAATGACAAAGGGGCAATCAATAAAACTTAATGAACATTAACTCACCAGAAACTAACAGGCCAGGGGTTTGGCTGTGCGAATTATGACATCGGGAGGCGTTTGAATATACTGTTTGTAAGCATCGCTCTTCCAGCGACCCAAAACTTGAATGAGGTGATCTGGAAGACCAGCCCATGCTGCTCAAGTGGCTGCACCGATTCTGAAACTGTGACTTGAGAAGTTACCCGGGACCCCAGCCGCCAGAAGAATAGCCCTTAACCAATCAGTAAGGAATGAGCGTGTCAAAGGAAGGCCATTCTCCAGGAGTAACAGAGGTCCAGGATGGTTACCACGACGCGCCAAATAGGAGACAACTGCTTGAACTGCACACAGGGGAGGAGAACCACACCCAATCAAAATTTTGCACCCTTTCCGAAAGGGGTCAGTTTTGGACGCTTTTATGAAGATTTGAAGGCAGGATGGATTCAGAGGAACATCAACGGCAACATCAGCAACCGATAGGTGACATTTGGGGTTGAAGGCTGGCAGACTGGAAACGGTGAACTCCGCTGACCTCAAGAAACCAAAATAAGCCAATGTACAAGATGCCCAAAACAAACATATTGAAATCCATAGCAGAATGAATAATACGGAGAATGTCGCTGGAAACTGGTAAACGTGGATTGGTAGGCAATGTACTCTGAGAACGCTTTATTCCCCTGACAACTCTTTGTAGCTGAAGGCAGTTTTCCAAGGGGTCGGTGAAACCCTGATCCACATGAAGAGACTGCACAGCAGACAAATAGACTTTAATCGAAGAATACCACAGAGAATCAGCCAAATATGTGACAAACAGGCACAGGGTCCATTCATCTGCAGGACATGGAGAGCCAACAGAGCTAAGACGTCCACTCATATAGCAAAAATTGATGAACTTTACTTGTGCACAAGAATAGGTACGGCGAGTTGAAGCAGCTAAACCTTGGTACATGAAGGATAGGCAGCGAGATTCTAAATCACTGTTGAGAGCTGAGCTAAAAGATGAGGAGAGATGAAGATTGGAAACCTCTTGGCAGTAGGGGCTTGAGAACGGAATCCCTGCCAATTAAAACAGGACAAAGCAACAGCGACACCATTATTTTTTCCTGGGACGTGGACAGCAGTAAAAGTAAAGCTAAGGCATGCTGCAACTTTGAGTAAGCTACGTAACAAATGCATGATGTTTGGGTCTGGAGAGGTACGCGAATTGAGTATGTGAACCACAGCTTCGTTGTCAATGCGAAACAAAATCTGTTTGCGAGACCAATGAGAACCCCAAACATGGGCTGCCAACACAACAGGAAAGAGTTCCTTATAAGCAATAGACAAATGAATTTGATGAGGAAGCCATTTTCCGTTGAACCATTCGGTGTCCAGTACTGCGCCATAGCCAATTGCACCAGATGCATCAGAACAAACTGAGAAATCTGGGATGGGTTCGAGGGTGGGAAAAAGGAAAAAGGAAAAAGGCAATCCCGTTCCACTGACCGAAAAATTCCACCCACCAAGCTAAGTCTTTCCGAAACTCCACATTAAGATGAATCGGATGAGAATCGTTCCGGAAACAAGACAATAGATCAATCATTCTGCGGAGAAAAGTGCAATCCGGCCACACTACCATACACGCATGATGCAACCGACCAATCAATGATTGAAGTTCTTTTCTTGTACAGCATTTGCGGGTTGACCAATTAGTGAGAACATCTTGAATTGCCAAAAACTTATCAGCTGGAGGGCGAGCAATCTGAGCAGCTGTGTCTAATTCAATTCCCAAAACAACCATGCATGAAGCCGGACCCAGGCATTTCTGAGGGTGTAAAGGGAGACCCAAGCGTGCCACAAATGAAACAGCTACTTGAAGATAGGAGGCGCAGATGGGAGAATTGGCGGGGGCTGCCATGATATAATCATCTAAATAATGTAACAGATCATTAATACCGTAGTTGTTGACAAGAATCCATTCGACCAGATCTGCAACAGAGTTGAAAATGGCTGGGGCAGAGCGAAGCCCGAAGAGTAAGGCAAGGTCCACATAATAAGCATTGCGCCATTTCATGCCCAAAAGGTGGCGGTCCGAGGGGTGAATTGCAATAGTTCGATATGCTGACTCAATGTCGAATTTAGCCATAAGAGCACCAGGCCCAAATTTTGACACCATCTTGATAATGTCATCGATTTTGATGTACTGGAGATGCCAAGCAGCAGGATCGATGCCATCATTTACACTGTGACCCTCTGGGAAGGATAAATCCACAATAAGGCGCCATTTACCTGGCTGTGCTTTCTTGGGAATGACCCCAAAACTGCTGATGTGAAGATTTCTTACAGGAGGGGAGACAAAAGGGCCCACTACCCTGCCAAGCTTGACCTCGTTAGCCAAATAAGCATCAATTACATCAGCATGTTGAAAAGCAGATAATTTGTTTCTCCTAGCTGATTTCAAAGTAACCGGTTTATCAAAACCAAGTCTAAAGCCTTGACTGATACCCTGGAGCACAAAATTGACCTTCGCCTTATCTGGATGGCATCGCAATTCGGTAGCAAACAAATCAAAATTCAGTGGTGAAACTTCCCCAACTGCTGGTAGTATTGGCGAGGAGCCTAGAACAAAAAACAAACAATCTTGGATTTCTTTTTTTTTTTTTCAAAGTGGGAAGTAAAATAAACCACCAAGTGGCTGAAAGGTCCAACAGACATGAACTTATGTACAAGTTGTGTATAGCAAACAAGAAAAAACCCAACAACAATCTAAGGCAAGAAGCAGCTAGTGGCGCTTTCGACGTTTAGGTTCGTCCAAATCCGCTGGGGAGTGAGGACGAGAGGACTGTGGAGCAGGAGAAGTGCAAGAGGTGACACGATGCTCACCAGAGCATTTGCTGCACACATGGTGGAACCGACATTGCAGAGTGAGTGCGATGCAACGGCCCGCATTCCACGAGTGACAAACAATCTTTCTGAAGGTGTTACCAGAAGCCTCAGCCTGCGAAGCAAAAGAATTAGTCGAAGGCAGACGAGAGCGAACTTGAGCACCCGCGGTATGGTAGTTGAACAACTGAACGTTCATTGTTGACCAGTCGGTGAGTTTCATGGCGGCCGCGTGCTCCCTGAAGGCACGATCGTAGTTCAACCAACAAAAACCGCTAAACTGACGATATGTTCGTAGTATTAATAACGTGTAGCTGGTCAAATCACGCCAACGATGCGGGAAGGTTGAGCAAAGGATGAGGAAAAAAACAGAAAAGGCCTCCATCCACGAAGAGATGTCCGAGATCTGCCGCCTAGGCTTTTTGGGCGTGTGAGACAACACCAAGCGGCTGTCGAACCAAAGTTCCGGTTCGGGTTCGCCGACTGGGATGTTTTCAGCCAATAATTCATCCAAATTCACAAATTTTCCGGCGGTGATTTGGGAGATGACCTTGAACGGCACGGGTGAATAGCCAGGGCCGATGACGAATGGCTGTTGAAGTGCTGCCAGCGAAGGGACCGAGGCATAACTTGCCATCGGGCGCGTAGCAAAGGCCGAGTTAACCGTGGCCGACAGGCTAGGAAATGTTGACGAACATGGCGCTGACAATGGCAAACTAGTAGGAGAGAACAGGGAAACAAAAGGAGGAACTACAAGTGACGACATACCTGTAGTTGTTGACGAACTAGCCGGCGAAACAACATGCGGAGATGCGGACGGCGACGGAGCGTAACTCACTGCTGGCTGAGAACCGGCAGATGCCACATTATGCCCGGAGGACCACGGTTGATGCAGGCCAAACTGAATGAGCTGCGACGTGCGATGCACTAAGGAAGACTCAGACGGAGGCCAAAAACTCTGGAGACACGTTAGCCGAGGAACTGCTGGGCCTTTGACCGGCCGTCGATGAAGCAGTGTACGTCGCTGAAGCTGACGAGGAAACGAGCAGGAGAGAACTGTCTGAACTATTTCTCGTACGTCGAGGCGGCATGCTGTACATGAACAGCCGTATAAATGAGAAAAACCGCAACACACAGGCAAATTTGGACGAAATATCCGACTAGTACCGACTAACTGACGGAAAAATTGGAAAAAATCTGCAAACAGTACCGATTAACTGGCAAACAGGTGGCAAAAACACCCGCAAAGTTGCATGAAGTGAACCACGAGGGCAAAAACCTCCGAGCAACAACTCAAACACGCATGCGTCATGCAATGATCCGCTGGCCAACGGAAGATCTCCCAGTTAACTATGATTATTGATAATCTCAAAAGGGGTGGACTGTAGTGGGACAATTCGTCACTGTATACATGTAGCACTGCATAGCCCTAACCGGTTAGAACCAGTCGGAAGAGAGCACATGTAACCGAGAGAGAACTCGTAGAATAAAGTTGTGTTTTTGTTCTTTATTCTCATCTGTGCAACGACTCAAGCCAACTACACTTAACAATAAAATGATCCGTCCCTAAGGGGTGCTTGAAGCTGGACTGTGCATATTGATAGATTCTAGATTGTATATTGTGGATTGCTAATATAAAACTCTAAAATGAAAGTCGGGTGGAAACTGAGACCAAACAAGCCAGTTTCGAAGCCCATCGGGCTACTTTTTTTTTTTAACTGGACATTATGAAAGTGATTTCCTTTTTTTTTGCATTCGTCTAAAATCGTTATGTTTAATTTTAAAAAAAAATATCGAACCGTGTCATTGTGAAAACAGAAGCTTACCGCAATATTGTGTTACAATAGGAGCCTTTGATTTATTTATTTTTAGTTTTGCATACGGAATTTCTTCAAAACGACGGAGAAAACAACAGAAACAATTCTGAACAATGTTTTGCAACTAATTTGTCGTCACATGCCAAAAATGGGCAAATCTGAGCGAGGAAAAAAAAGGCACATAGGCTGGTTATGCTCTCCGCCCTTCGATTAGAAGTTGAGCTTGTGGAAGATCTGAAAAGTAGGGAGCCGCTGAGAGAGGAGATAGAATTGGAGAATTGAAGAACTCAAAGTTGGGAAGTTACCAGGGTGTGACCTCATCACAGCCAAGATGATTAAAGCAAGTGGAGAACTGAGGATTGATGTCTACCACCATATAATATGTTAATGTAAGAAAATCTGGCACCAAGGAAGGTGGCCACAAAAATGGAAAAGATCAATCTTTATTCCAATACCTAAATCAAAGGCTCCTAAGAGCTATCCCGTTCAATATTTTTTTTAAAATTAAACATAAGGATTTTTGACAAACGCAAAAGGAATTATTTAATTTAATTTAATTTATTTATTATTTACCTGATTTTACTATTTACTATTTTATTATTTACCTGATTTTACTAATAATTTGTGTTTGCTAAATTTGATTGTAAATTATACAACCTGCCTTGATTAGCTTTGCTATATGCAGGTTGTATATTTCTTTCATTTGTTAAATTTAAACTATTGAAATAAAATGATTGAAATGATTGATTGATTGATAATGTTCAGTCTGAAGAAGAAAGAAAAAAAGGGACAGCAGGAGCGAGACTCAAACCTGGGACCTTTCAGCTAACAGTCCACGCTTTACACCATTCGGCCACCGTGATCACTGGCTTGGAACAGGATAAATTTAATTACTTCAAGGTAGATATGCATCAAAACGCATGTCTCGGTTGAAAAATCCTTTTAGATTGATTTTATCGTTGCATTAAAGATTTCAAATGCGAAACATCTTTAAGCTTATTGTCATTTATATTCGTTTACAACAATTTAGTTATTGCTATTGCTAGATTCACGTTATTCTTGTTACAAAACGCATTCGTAACAAACATTGTCACAAAGTTTACAGCTGGGCTGTCATTAATTTTGTAAGTAGCAAGCTGAAAATGGAAAGTGGGAGGCTTGGCACTCAAGCACCAAAGGTTTCTTCAGCGCGGACGCCATGTTTTTTCCTGGAGATTATGCGCAAACCTGAGAACCACCTGTGAAAATGTTCCAGGTGCTACCCACAGACCTTCGATAACTTTGAAAGAGATCAGACAAGTAGCCCATAACTGATCAGCTGCCAACGTTTAAAACTGTTGTAATACAGATTAATACATCTTTACTTTGACTTAAAAATTAGAAAAGAATGCCTTACAAGTAATTTCGATGGACTTTTTTATTACTGTAAGCTTTCTCTTCAACAGTAACAGTGAAATGAATCAATTTGGACATCAATTATTGGCAGGTTCTGGCCGAATGTTACTTGTTCATCTGTAACTAAACTCTCTATAAGGCGGACACCTCTCTAAGGCGGACACCTCTCTAAGGCGGACACCTCTCTAAGGTGGACACCTCTCTAAAGTTGGACACCTCTCTTAGATGGACACCTCTCTAAGGTGGACACTTCTCTAAGATGGACACCTCTCTAAGGTGGACACCTCTCTAAGATGGACACCTCTCTAAGGTGGACACCTCTCTAAGGTGGACACCTCTCTAAGGTGGACACCTCTCTAAGGTGGACACCTCTCTAAGGTGGACACCTCTCTAAGGTGGACACCTCTCTAAGGTGGACACCTCTCTAAGGTGGACACCTCTCTAAGATGGACACCTCTCTAAGACAGCTAGAGCTGGTCCCCAAGTTGTCCACCTTAGACATAGTTTACCAGATATGGATATGAATTTAAACAAATTTGTATAATTATATGGGAGTAAAGTGACTAGAGAGAGATTTTTTCACACATTTACACAACTGCTAAGTAGTGCTTTGACTGAATGTAGTGGCACTTATCTGCTCCAGCTATACCTGCATGGTAGCCTGACGGGCTAGTACTATTCATCCTAGGGGTTCTCTGAAATGGTTTCAAAATCAGCCTGCTTCATGCACTGCTGGTTTCACTCTACGGTTTGAAAACTTCATTGTGTGATGAAATGTTTGTTGACCGCAACTCAACCACAAAATTGGTAGCATTGAGCTTGCAAAGAATAAATTTGAACTTGCAGTCGCCCAGTATGCATTCAAATAATACATTTCTTGAACTTAACTGTCTGTAACTTGAAAAGGAAGAACTGTTTTTTCTGGGAAATATATTATCTGAGCACATTTGAGGTGAGTGTAAGTTGAAATTAGGTGACGTAACCCATCTTGTGGTTGATAAACAAAATTTTGATTACATATTTTATGAGAAAAATAATTTTAAACCACAGAGTGAAACCAACTGTGCGTGCAGCACGCTGATTTTTAAGCCATTTCAAAGGGCATCCAGGGATTAATAGTTCCTGCCATTCCAAGAAAATCAAAGGCTGTGCACCCTGAAGTTCATACTAGGTGTACAGTCGAAAATCAAACAATGTATATTAGCCAGTAACCATATTCAAACAAACCTGGAGCTGCCACTTGGCCAGGAGGGACATTAATATGGGTCTGTGCCTGGGTCATCTGATGATGTCCCATGTAACTCGGTGATGATACAATGTGAGGTTGCTGGGTCATCAAATTTTGAGTCTGCAGGTGTTGTTGCACTTGTGCCTGCTGTAGGTGCGGGGCATGCTGTGCAAGAAGATTTTGCTGCGTCAGCCCTGACCTGTCATAGGACACCTGAGCCTGAGCCAAACTGCCAGTCAGTTTTATTTTTTTGTTAATTTGAGGAGTTGGGGATTGTGGTCTCTTACCAGGCTGTGGAGTCATGTTAGGCACTTGTGGCTGTTGTTGTCCTGGAGCAGAAGGCCCTAATGATCACAGCAACTTAACATTTAATTCTGTGGGGGACATGAGAAAACCCACACTCTCACAAATTAATGCAGCAGATTTTAATCACTAGAATCACAAGACTAACCCGAGAGAGAGAAAAAGACACAAAACACCCTGAAGACTAAAACTTATCTCTCACAACAAAAGAACGTTAATACAGCACTCTTATCACCTAAAGCCCCTTGTTGACAGAAACGTGAACCTTATAGATATAAACATTCTTGCAAACACATGCATTCATGACAAAATAATTCACGTGTGATGCCGCGTGGGATTAAAGACGTTAAGTGAGTTCAGTTTCAGACAATTCTATTACAGTTGAGCCCCCCTCCCCCTTAGAATTTGCATTGACCTTCCATAAGAGGAGAGGGGAGGGGAGGGGAGGGGAGGGGTGGATATTTTCTGGAACTGCACATCGCTATAGGAAGAAGTCATTTACTCTCTCTTCACTCAGAAAATGTCGGCAACTGTATGTCTATATGTAATGATAACACCCTGTTAAGCTTGCAACCCTGCTCATAAAGGATAGTCAGGTAAATAAACAACAGATATTTTTTTTGGTCTAGTTTTGGCCCAAGGAATATTTTTTGAACTAAACTGGGGCTTCATTCGCACCTCACTGTCACTTTTTACCCTAAGTACCTCCCCGTGGGGTAACCATGTTGAACTTGAAACTTGAAAGTCTATGGTTCAACTCCTGTTATGATCTGTGAAGCATATTTGTTTCATGCAAAATGCTCAGGCAAAAGAAATTCTTGGGAGGGGTATGCTCAGATTCATTATCATTCTGAGACAGAGAAAAACAAAAATCAAACTGGTTTAAAAAATTTGTGCCACAACAGATTTTTTCTAGACAACACAATTGGAAGAAAGACCAAATTTTCCTTCAATTTTGGCAGTTAATTTTACTGGGTTCCTGGCATGTATCTCTAACCCAATTCAGGGGATCACTCTCATTTGAGAACACTATGGGAGATTTTTTCATCCTGCATAAGTTTGTCATCACAAACATCTTTTGATGTAAAAGGTGATGACATCACAAATGCTACAAGGACTGTGGCTTCTCATGGGTAGTCTGGATGGTTTAGGTGTCAGTGGGTTAAAGAATTGGAAATAAATGCAGGATGAAGAGCTATTGCCAAGCTTCTCCAAAGGAAAAATATCATGATGGTACACAAAAGAAAAACATTGCTGAATTTGGTAACCTTTTTTCCAGGTTGCATACTCTCTACTGGCTTTGCAAAAAATATTAGTTAACAGTCAAGTACTTTGCTTACATTGATTTGTAAAATTGTCATGATACATGTACAGGTACTACTTACTTATGTTGTATCGAATATAGGCCAAAAGACAAGCAACATATGAAAGGTAATCAACCTAGAATAAATGATAAACAAATTTAATGTTCAATATTGTTAATGTATTTAAGTTTGGAAAACTGACTAAGTCGTTATACACAAGCACAAGGGATGGGTGCAACAATGGGGGGGGGGGGAGGGTCCTTATTCAAAGAAAACGGCAGTTATTTTAGGGGTGTGCTTATTGCAGGTGAGGAACTTATTTGAGGATTTAAGGTAAGTCCTTGATGTTAATCCCTGCTACTGAGTGAGTCCCCACTTTTGGTGATGATTGTGTGCTGTTAAATCACTGCTCAGTGGCCCTGATCATTATACAAACATATTTTTCATTTCACGACCCCCAGGCTAACGTGTCGTTAAATGTGAGTTAAATCCCAGCTTTTGCTGCATTTAATCCCCAATGTGTCCTGGGGGCCTGGGGCCAGGAATTTGACTGACTGAAGTATAAACCCAGTCTTCCGCTAATGGGAATTAATGCTATATCAGGAATAAAGGCTAACACGTTTATCAATTACAGTTAATGTAATAGCTGTTTCTAAAGGATACACCAGTTATGAACTGTAGAAATGTGTTCTGAGTCAAGGTATTTTTCTTTAAAACTCATTTGAAATTTGGAATAATTAATGAACTGAGCCGTCGATCGCGACGAATCTCAATGCGATTAATCAGTCAGTATTAATACTGGCCTTAGTGCCATAAATACCTCGATGATCCCTCTGATAATTCCAAATCGGCCAAAGCCTTTCAATTAACGTATTCAGCTTCCCTAAATACTTTCATTATATGGTGCTTTTTCTGAATAAATATACAAATAGCGCATGCATGATCAGCGTCATTTGCTCTCATGTCTCATAAAATACACATACTGTCAAATATTGCTCCCGCTCTAATGACCTTCACTAGATGTCATGTTTTCCAAACCAAAGAGAGCAAAATGAAGCTGACCATAAAAGAGAAGACTTATGGGACCGATCGTTAATTACGCCCTGGGGGGGGGGGGGGGGGAGAGGTTTCTAAAAAATCTGGTGTATGAAAATTGTACCCCCCACCCCCACTGCAATTACAATTTGAAAAGTTTATCCCCCCTCCACATTATTCATCAAATGATCTTGCTTTTACTTCTTTCCTTATGCTGCCATTCAAATTCCAGACCTTTGAACAGTTGGTATAAATTTGTAGAGTCACCACTGTCCATTTAATATTGTCCTGATCACCAGCAAACTCATTCCCAGGGAGCTTTAGCAAACACAATGGCAATGACAATGAGAGTGGCACAAAACAATAGGTTTATGAACGAAAACAATGCCTCTGCACATGCGTTTTACATTTGATACATTTCTTTGCTGTTCCCTGCAGAACAACAATGTCAAATGATCAAATCACAGGTTTTGTGGAGAACGTGAACACATGACGATTAATTTTCCTTGCTCTATTTGAACTTTAAAGCAGTCCCTACCAATTCAGCTCTTGAGCAATTCCAGTAACATTAGGCAAATTAAACAATTTGAAACAATTTCAAAGTAGTGTAAGTAACAATGCGTGTAAGAACTAGGCAATGCTCTTTTGTTCCGCGGCATTTCGCTTTCCGCCACATTAGATTGTTTAGGTTTTTCTACTGAGAATACATCAACCTATGGACAACATGTTTTTTAAATAAAATGTACTGGAACTTTATTTTAAAGTGATGTTTCTTTTGTGCTACATTAGATTTCATCCAATCGTGAAACTTCAAAACAAGAGTCTTTCTGTGTGTACCGGTACTCATTGTCTTCTATTGTTTGTGAGGTATTTGTTTTTGGTCTTGTTTTGCATTTGTGCTATTGTCGTTCTTTGTTCTTTTTGTTTTACGTCATCTGTGCTCCAGTACACATAGAAAGAACCCAAAACAATGGCCAAGAAAGGTTTCTAATTTTACATGTTTCCTACATAGAATTTTGGTTGCATTAAAACTCAGATTTATAAGTTTTCACTAAAACGGAACCAATTAGTAAAACAAGAGAGAAATAAATGCACTACCTGGGGTCAATTCAATACAACTTTTACAAGTGTAATTCACAAGTGTAGCCATTGTTTCAGAGGTTGAAAACAATAGCTATACTTTTGTAAATTACACTTGTAAAAGATTTATTGAATTGACCCCTGGTTAAGTGATGGTAGATTTTCAAGTTTTAGCCAATGAGGTGGACGATTTCAACAATATCACAATTAACACCTTTCTGCATTCCTTGCACTTAGGTTGCCTAGTTCTTACTAGGACCATAACTTAAATAAGCGCAAAAGTTCTTTTTTCAATGATGTTTTCTTTGGCGTTAACGTCGTCATTACTAAAGCTCCCTGATCGCACCAGTGGCTATTTCCTCATCGAAATTAGTATTCATTTCAACGACATTTTATATAATATATTAAATATTTTTAACATTTGTTTGTTTTTAGATTGCCATTATTTCAATAACTATTATATACATGTAGTTGCTACCTTTTGTATGTCTTAAAATTTTACCCCCCTCACTTCTCGTGCAAGGTAAAAAGTACCCCCCCCCCCCCAAATGGAGCTTGTTTAAAAAAATTACCCCCCCCCTCCCCCTAGGTATATGCTGTGATGCGAAAATATTCACAGATGTAGAAGATTTTTTAGCATCTTACCGGTATATCACAACATAAGCTTGGATATGTCGAAGGAAAGTGAAAGAAATCTTACAATAAAGCTTCTGAACGAATCAAATACAAATACAGGGTACACAAACCTTTGTTTTTGCCTTGAGGTACCCTTGATTTTCCATCTCGCTTGGGCTTTTCGTTGGAAATGGATTCCCTGATCTTTTTACCGCATCCTCGCTAAAACAGAAGTGTGTAGCACGTACATAAAAAAAAACATTAAAACATTCTCAATTAACAGCAAGTGAACAATCTAGAGACAAGACAAAACACTTCAATGCAAGTGGGCACCTTTTTTATGTTTAAAAGTTATGGCGTATGATCCCCTCCAAAATTCATGGTTTGAATTTTAAGTTCATCATTTCAATTTTCAACCTCAACACTTCAATTTTACAGCTGAATTCGAAATTTTACACTCTTCTTTTAGATTTCACATCAATGGAAAACATTTTTACACTCGTCTTTTGGCTTTTTAAAGGGGCTATGGCACGAGGTTTCGCGTAATTTTAGTAACTTTAATTTACACTTTTATCTGTCAAAATTCTTTTGTTCGCTGATACGAAACAGGACTCGAAATGGAACCAGTGGTCACGTACACAAGAGCTATTGCTTGTTTTGATTGAAGTCTAACAATTTCATCGCTCTTTTCTCAAGTGAAACAAAATCAGAAAAATGTTAGGTTTGTCTGTGGGGGTAAAGAAGTACAAAGTGAAGACTCTGGTACCATGTTAAAATGCTGAAGTGTACTATATTTAACCAACAGAGAAGAAGAACCTTTGTCCATGACATTCCATGGACAACTGATTTCTATCGCTGCTCGTACATATTGAGATATTTGGCCATACAATTTCAGAATCGGAAAAATAACCGGGCCAAAATCAAGACAAATAGATTATTTACATATGTGAAAAATCTGAGACCATTTGGTGAACACAGCACTGCAGGATTGAATGGATTCGACGATGATGGCGTAAACTTGAAAAACAGCCACCAGACGTTTTTCAAGATTGTAGCTTGCATGACACCTCGCGACATAGCCCCTTTAACTCAATTTTTGTATTTGACCTTGCTCGCTGTACATTTTCAATTGCTTCGTCAAATTACATAGTCGAACCATGCAATTTTCAACTCACGGCTGTGAATAAAAGTAAACACCGAACTTATTTCCATACACTGCCACTTTTTATTAGTTTTGATGCCTTAACTAGTACTCTACATTTGACTGATATGTGAACTTTGCATTTGATACTCACTCGGCGCATTTTGCCACTCACCGCCTAATATTTCAAACTCAACCTCGTATATTTCCAACTCAACTTTTGAATTTTCGTTTACGCTTTAGTGATCATTGGTTGAGACAATAAACCTTTGTGGGGGATGGGAGATGGCGAATCGATGAACCTCCTCCCTATGTCATATATCATAGCATAAACAAAACAGTCGCCAGGCATGACAATCATGAGTGGAGATAAACAGATCAGAGCTCCGGAAAAACAACTCTTAACTACATAGAGGAGCAGTGACTGAAATGTGCTTGATTTATACTCTCTATGAAACATTGCATAGCTTTATAAAAAGCTGCAATTATCTCTGAAAATTCGGACCAAAATATCACCAGTCCATGAAATTGGCCTGATTTATACTGTAGATGGGTAATCCCTCTGGACGAACTTGAGCAAACATCCCTTAGTTCGTCTGATGATCCGTCTTTGTTTAAATACAGGCAAAGAGACGGATTATCCGTCTAGACGAACTATCTTCTTAGTTCATCTGCAAAGACAAACTTAGCAGATAGTTTGTCTTAGTGGATAATCTGTCTCTTTGCCCATGTTTATACACAGA
Organism: Cladopsammia gracilis; assembly: GCA_022457155.1. NCBI lineage: Eukaryota > Metazoa > Cnidaria > Anthozoa > Scleractinia > Dendrophylliidae > Cladopsammia > Cladopsammia gracilis. The sequence goes on from JAJGOT010000117.1 coordinate 678,029, forward strand.
TGGATTATCAGACGAACTAACGAATGTTTGCCCAAGTTCGTCCAGATGGATTATCCGTCTCCAGTATAAATCGGACCAATACGACCTAGGCTTGCAATGAAAACACTGCTGGGCCCAGCGAAAAAAAAAACTAATTGCAAGAAACCTGATGGTGGATAATTTCAAACTTAAGATCTGACTACAACACTCCAAGTTAACTTTTTTTCTTGGTGGCCATTTGGCCACTGACTCTTAAGACTTGGTCGCCAGTGAAAAATTTTAGTTGTCAGAATTAATTAATTAATCGATTATTAATTAGCTATTCAATTAATAATTAATATATCCTTATACTTTATTTATTATAACCTTTTCCTGAAACCACTTAAACATTTTTAACTCTCAAACAATTTTTAAAGTGAAATCAAATCTTTTCATTATAATGATTGATTACTGTACAACGTATTAGCGGCTCATCATAATGAACTTGATATATCATTGGCTAACTTATTAATTAGCTTCAGTTTCAATGAATCCTTTACAATAAACTTAGATTTTCAAGATTACAGTTGCAGTACATACTAGCTGTAATATCAACCAAACACAATGGTCAAGATTGAAGAAATGTTATGCCTTTACTGCCAGTTCAGGAAACCAAATTTTCTAACACTTGTGACCTTTTAGCAGCCAAATGTTTGCCTACATTATTGCTGTGGAAAACTGGACACTACCTTCCATATTGAAAACCTAACAGTTTACCCAAGTGAAGCCACATGGTTTGAAGACAAAATGGTGGTGTATTTTCACAAACTAAACAATAAACAAAATGTTGTAAAACAAACAAGAAAACATGACATCCTGGCGACATTGTTGCTGTCATGTGCTGGTGCTCTGTTAACTTATCTTTGCATTGATGTACTTTTTTGCTAAATAGGATTTTTGCAAGAAGCACTAGATTTGTTTGAAAAATGGCCATTTTTTTCCTGCAAAAATATCAGATTTTAAGATATATATATTAAAAATCAAAGCCACTAAACAAAAACACGGAAATGTCAGGATTGTTTAATATAATTCATAATTCACAAAACAAAACACTAGTGTAACTGGTATAGTTTATTCAACAATCTTTCGAGAAATGAAACTAAAATAGTGCGTATGTCCTGGCGTTATTTTCATATTTTTGTGCCAAGTGAATGCGAAGACATGATATCGAAATCTCCATACTAATAATCTAAATACAGGAAGCATCATTTTGCGAGCTTATTAAACTATACCTGCCAACGTTTTCCAAGTGATAGGCATGAGAATTTTTTTGTGGGAGTGCCAGGATTTCCGAAGGCGACCTGACCAAATCCGAAGAGAACCCGATCTATTCTGAAGATGTCCAAAGTTTCTAAAGAATTCGGAAGTTTCCATGGACCTCAGATCTCTGTAGTCGTAATGTTCAGAATGTTAAAAGCCTACAAAAAAGTGCCATATTTTCATGAACGCAGCTATATTTTTTAATTGGACCAGGCAATCAGTTACGGCTGATAGCTCAAATCTGTAATGCATCAGTCAATTGAAACCCCGGCCCCCCGACCCCCGGGACATAGCGGGAGATAGCCGGGATTTAACGCACATTTAACGACGTGTTGGCCCCGGGTGGGCCATGGAATTAACAAAATGTCTGTGTGACCGGGGTCATTGAGCGGGGATTTAACATGAAGGACAAAAGGAAAAGCCTCGCTTTCCAAAATAGCGGCAGAGGAGAGAGAGGTGCATGCGTTTTAATTCAGTGTATTGCGTCGCCGAAGGAGACGCTTCCTAATCTTGTCGGCTAGGCGGAACAAATCGAGAAAAGTGTCGGTACCAAATCTGCGCCATCTTGAAACGTCATAATAGTATCTAGCATGCTTAGCGCGTCGTCTAAGCGGAACGAATCGAGAAAAGTGTCGGTACCAAATCTGCGCCATCTTGAAATGTCACAATAGTATCCAGCATTCTCGTTCTTCACGATGTTCTACGGTACGGTGCAATTCGCTGTATGTCTTGTAGCAATAATTCACTGACCGGCTGCGCCAGGCGACCGCAGATTAATTTAACAGTGCTCGAAATTGCGCCCGTATCGGGCCCATTTGCGACTAAAGATTTCGCAGTTTTGTTACTAAAATTTGTCTAGCTAATAAAGGAATTATATTCATTAGTCTTGTGTCTTACTTGCAACTGGTCACGTTGAATGTTAAGTGACTAAATCGTCGATTTCATGTTTATCACACGGGAGCACTTTTTCACGCTTTCTCAGAAATTTCTCATTTCCGGTTGCGGTATTAGTACATGTACTGAGGAGTATGATTTCAGAATCGGAGAAATAACCGAAATGAAATCAAGACAAATATACTATTTATATATCGGAAAAATCTGAGATCTTTCGGAGTACAATGCACGGCAGGATTTTGCTCGATCCCACGGCGATAGCGTGAATTTGTTTGATGTCGGCCCGACGTTTTTGCCTGCGTGACATATCGCGACATAGCCCTTTTAAACAGTGGCTGAATTAATTCACGAAACTGAGGTACTAGGGTCAAGTCGAGGTGCCACGGGATAAGGAGACGCACTATAATCTATGATTACTACTAGTATGTACATTATAGATGGTTGTTAGTACTAAAATTGTACATCAGGATAATCCAGTGCAGTGTTGTACATGCACGCATACCGCGTACAGGGTAATTCAAAGAAAGCTAGTTCAACAGGCTTCTTATAAATTTTCTCAATATGCTAATAAACTTTAGAGTCTTTCAATACCTTTCATGTTACAATCATGTTACCTAAAGTATTCAAGGTCTTACTTAATTATCAATGAAACTTACGGCATATTTTTAATACTTTTCAATGTTGCCCTAGTTTTTTGGTTGGAAATATTCGTTAAAAAAAATCAATGGGGCTATTTTCCGGTGGCATTTTGTGTCTTAAAATTTTGCAAGCCATTTGCTGTCAATGAATTTTCTGAAGATGCAATCAATAACAAATTTTATTTAATCTTTCAAATAATACCCGCAGTCCTGACAGAAATGCCATTGCTGTAAAGACACAAGTTGATCAAGGCGATTGCAAGAGAAATACTGTTGTGGGGCATATTCCTGAACCGCTTGCCCGAATTTTAGTCCCAAGGCTCAAGGACAAAACCATAACTTATATACAGGCAAAAATAACAGGTGAAAAATGCGATGCACCAGGGGGAGTGTCGGTTCAAGGCAGTGGCATTGGCAAACGTCAATTGGCAGTGGCGATGGCAAGTTCTATCGTGTTTAAATAAAGGATTTGTAGAAAATAAAAGTAAAATCTGGAAAGAACTGAAAACGATAATGCTGCTAACGGTATACGTAGGATACATGTATGCGAGAGACATAACAGCCAAAAAATGAACAAACATACAATTAACGGCAGGGCTGATCTGATTACGTAAGAAAGTAATCTTCGTGAGACACCATCACTACAGAAACCGATAAAGTAGGATCTCAACCGTGGACATCTGTTTCGTTGTTATTGCAACTCATCAGCACGGTGTAGCGATCTTATGCAGATCCTACGTATACCGTAGCAGCATTATCGTTTGCGGTCCTTTGCAGATTTTAATTTTTTATTTTCTATATATTTTGGGACGTAGGTCTTTACAGATATGATATGCTCTCAGTTTTCTTTTGGCATAGTTTTACCCATGCGATGCGTTAAATGTTCAGATCGGCTTTGTCCATCTACATTTTTCGTTGTGTGACATCTTTCCGACTCTATGGGCTCTTTGTTTCCCGGAATTCGAGTAACAAGTGAGTACACTGTGGGTCATTGTATAATCTATTTGTGTTGGCATTCTTGCTGGCATCAGTTAGTTCATCGCTGCACCGTGCTGATGAGTTGCAATAACAACGAAACTGTTGTCCACGATTGCGATCCTACTTTATTGGTACTGTCGTTAATATGGTATCTCGCAAGTGAATGAGAAGAGAAATTCGAAAAGGACAGTAAACTTATAAACACTGGTGATTATCTTTTGTGTTGATGATATATAAAAGCAACGTCCAAGTTGAACACGACTCCTTTATAATGTATTTTCAGGTCAATCCTTAAAACACCTCTATGGGCTTGTATTCGGGGGGTGGGGGGCTTATTATTAGATGGAATTTTTTGTTATAAATCAGAGGGGCTTATTTTCGGGAGGTTTACGGTGTATAGTTTGACGTTTGGAACGAGTCCGGCTGAGACCAGCAAACCAAATCTAGTTGTGTTATTTTGTTCTGAAGTACTGATGCTGCGCTATGCGGGGCTTTTAACAAACTACTTGGCCCCGGGGGCGGGGAAATTAGGGGGGTTTTAACACCAGACAAATGTTAAATTCCCCGCTAGGTCTTGGGGGTCAGGGGGCCGGGGTTTCAATTGACTGATGCATAAGTCAGGCGTGAGTAGGCTGAGATCAGAGTTTTGGACTCGCAGGCGCAAGACTCGTGCCTAAGGGGAAGGAGAGAGTCACATAGGGAAGGTAGGGAGGTCCACTGATCACCATCTCCTACCCCCCAAAGGTTTATTGTCTCGACCAATGATCACTAAAGCGTAAACGAAAATTCAAAAGTTGAGTTGGAAATATATACAAGGTTGAGTTTGAAATATTAGGCGGTGAGTGGCAAAATGCGCCGAGTGAGTATCAAATGCAAAGTTCACATATCAGTCAAATGTAGAGTACAGTGTGTTGCCCAGTTTCCGGCCAGTACCAGTTTCAGGCCAAAAAACAATTACGTCGGTTATGTTCGTCGGAGTTTTAAATTTTCGTCCACCGAAGCGTTCCGAAAGAAAGACGAACATTTACGCTACATATTGGTGGTTTTGGCGTTCTTTTTTAACAAGAAACCGCCGAGGAAGGAAATGTTTTGTCCAGGTGATTGAACGTTTAGCGATTAATTTTGGCTCGTTTCACTGCACATCAAAACTACCGTAGATAAACAAATAGCTCGTTTCACAGGAAATATCTCAAGGAGCTTCATAATTTTCGGACAAATGTTAGATAAAAGATGAAAGTGATTAGGGAATCTATCATCGTCAGCTGGAATAGGGCTGTTCCTGAAATTTTAGCAGTCAAACTCTCAGCGAAGATTTCGACCTAGTGTGCCAGTTTCCGGCCACTAAAAGACACATTGCTCAAAACCTATTTCTTATTAAGTGAAAGAACCGAATATTAAAATTTCCTGGTCGAGAAATTAAAGATACATGTGTTAGTGTAACAAAGATTACGAATTAACAACAGCTTATGCATGTATAGCGTGACTAAAAGTACGTAAGTCATGATTTGTTTTAGTAGTAGTCTGTCAACAAACTGCGGAAGACACGCTTCCGGGTCACTAAGGTCATACGTATTTTGAATACTGAGTAAAACGGTAGGTGACAAAGCTTAATATTGAAACTTACCTGATATTTATAACTAGGCGACCACTATTATCAAGGGACTTACAAGTCGGTTTACGTCGAGCGGTTTCAAGGAAAATTTACTTTAAGTCGGTGGCCGGAAACTGGGCTAGCTGTCCGGAAACTGGGCGACTTACTAGTTTTGCGGAAAATGGTATAATTTCTTTAATACTTGGGGAAGGCCGCCAACCATTTAACATTTTACTGCGCCTTTCAATAACATGCGGAATTTGAAATTCAAATCTCCACCAACAGTTGTGTTATTCCCTGCCGTCAATCATAATTATACGAAAGCCAACGGACCATGTAAAAAAGAAACAAACAAAATGGATCGAAATCTACCAATCATAATGCACGGACGTGACCTTTTGACCTCACTGAAGTGAAGATCTGTTTCCTGAGAGGTAAGCTAAGATGATTGACGGAAGTGTAAAACGCAACTGTTGGTGGAAATTTGAATTTCAAATTCCGCATGTTATTGAAAGGCGCAGTAAAGGTAAGTAAATGAACTGTCTTTGAAAGGAAATTGAGAAATTTTCCGTACAAAACAAAGGAGTTATAGCGATTACAAACTAAAGTGGCCGGAAACTGGGCAACATACTGTACCAGTTATTAAAGGCATCAAAACTAATAAAAAGTATCGAAAAAGTAGCAGTGTATGGAAATAATTTCAATGTTTTATAGTTTAATTCGCAGCGTCGAGTTGAAAATTGCATGGTTCGACTATGTAATTTGACGAAGCGAGTTGAAAATGTACAGCGAGCAAGGTCAAATACAAAAATTGCGTTAAAAAGCCAAAAGACGAGTGTAAAAACGTTTTCCAATGATGTGAAACCTAAAAGAAGAGTGTAAAATTTCGAATTCAGCTGTAAAATTCAAGTGTTGAGGTTGAAAATTGAAATGATGAACTTAAAATTCAAACCATGAATTTTAGCGGAGATCGTACGACATAAAAAGTGAATACTTACATTTGAGAAAGCACTTTTTGCCGGAATGCCATAGAACGCCAGTCTTCATTCGACGCCATCTTGATGTTGCAAAGTGGTTTCCAGACCTCTTAGGGCTATTTTAAGTGAATCATATATCGGGCTGGCTGGCCTTTGCGGGGCGAGCGAAGCATTTCGCGCGAAGCGCGACACGAGCGCGAAGCGCGAGACGAGGGAAGGAAAAAGATAAAGCGCCTGTAGACAGTCCATTGTTCTGGCTCTTCCACAAATCCTCGACCGTTCATCTGGTAGACGGTAATGCTGATTGGCCAATTTATACCACGTGACGATGATGTGTGAGATCAATTATACCAAATGTAGACAACAAGAAAAAAACAAATCTCTCGCTCGTGTTGTAAAATTTGTGTTTCCTCGACTGGAACATTCATCAAACCTTGGATTTCCTCCTGCAGTTGTTATAAAAGGTGACAGGCCAAGCACAAATCTTGCTTGTCGCTAAAAGCATTTAGCCCAGCTTTAGAATAAGTCTACCCCAAGTACGTGCCTGAGATATCTAGCTGTGATACTGACAGGAGGAATTTACGCTTTCCAGGGCCGTTTTTAATATTTACGCCGTCGTTTGCTAGCTCTAGCTCTTAGCATAACAATGTTTTTTTTTTTTCTCAAATTGAAAGACTTGCAAGATCCGGAGTTGGCACAAAAGTAGGAGTTATTCGCTGCTTTATAGGATCAGTTCATTTCTGAGTTCGTGATTTAATGTGAGCGCAAGTCTGCGGTTAGCTTAACTTATATTACGATATAAATCGCGTTTTGATTGGTTATTTCGAAATCACTGCGGTCAGTTAATATTGGTGGGAGTTGGTGGGCGGAAGAGCCAGAACAATGGACTGTCTACAGGCGCTTTATTTTTTTTCCTCCCCTCGTCTCGCGCTTCGCACTCGTGTCGCGCTTCGCGCTCGTGTCGCGCTTCGCGCGAAATGCTTCGCTCGTCCCGCTTGGCTCATAAAGCGCCTGTCATGCAGGCTAGCTGGCTGGCCAAGCCTGCCCGATATATAAAATAAACGCTGTTTCGTAGCTAGACTACGAGCAGTCTCTCTTTTCTAGCTTAGTCCGTCGAGCGAGAAACGAAAAAACATTAACAAACGGATAATGGCCGCGCGGCCATTATCCGTTCGCTAATGTTCTCAGTCGTTTCTCGCTCGACGGACTAAGCTGGAAAAGAGAGACTGCTCGTAGTCTATTTCGTAGCTAGTCACTTATTGACACGCCGGGGTGGTCCGCCTTATGAAAATGATGGGGTGTCCTTTTAGAATTTCGTTTGATGGGCATGATTGAAAAGAAGTTTTATCGTTAATTTTATGTGGAAGTCTCCACAAGGTGCATTTTCTCCAATTTTTTTAAGGTTTCAAGTAATTTGTGACCCAATCGCACAACACGCAATTTTTAAAAGATTTTGTATTTGGGGAACTTTATCAAAGGAGCAAAATTATTAGCTATCGTCTTCTGCTATTCTGATTGGTTAAGCACGAACATTCCCTAAAATTTATTTGACGCAAATGGATTTTCTTTATTTTTATAATGAAATATAATTATTAACCATCAGCTGTTCCTCTGTTCTTAAAGACGAAGTTCCGGTATAAAAAAATAAAGGAACCTGGCTTGGCCATTCTCACCTCCAGTCGTCAATCAACCACTGAAGCATAAACAACTGACCAACAACATGCGTCATTACTAAGACCATTGCTAACACAATTTGGAAAAACTTTATGAAAACTATATCAGAAGTCTGTATGAACTTCTATTTCTTTTTTAGCTTAGGTAAAATCTTGGTTTTATCAGATTTTTGAAGGAAAATTATGTTCAAGGGACATGCTAGCCTCCTACGCAGACGTTCTTAGGGCTCGTCACGCAATCTTTCCCGAGGAAAGATTACGTGACGAGCCCTAAGGACGTCTGCGTAGGAGGCTTAACCACGTTTTGTGACTGAAAGCCGGGGGGGTACCCCCATATATAAGCTATATAGGTATGTGCGGCCGTAAAGGGTATGGTTTTCAAGCCGTTTTGGTCTGAAATAGGGTATAGATTTTGACCATTTTGGTCTGAAATGCGGTATGTTTTGCGCACTGTGGTCTGGAATTGGGTATGGATTTTACAGGAAGCTACTTTTTTCATCCCTTGAGAAATGCAGTTTGATTAACGTCTTAAACTGGGTATCGATTTAAGGGTTTGGTCTGAAATAGGGTATCGAATTTTGGGTCAGGTCTGAAATAGGGTAGGAAAAATCGCATATTTTGGTCTGAAATAGGGTATGGGTTTGAAGAAGCGTGCCGCACACCCCCACCCAAATTTTCGGGGAGTAGATTAAAAAGGGTGAAACCCGTTCGAAAAATTATGGCCTGAGTAGCGAGAATCCGGCCTGTAGTGATTTTTACGGCGTGCATTGAACGAGACAAAGAGAGACACCAAATTGGTCTCGCTTTACGCTTAAAACGAGCCATTCTTCTCGGAGTCCACCTCCAGGATTTTCAAGTGTTTTGGAGATTCCAGAGTAGATAAATTAATAGGTAGCATAGCTGTCGTTGATTCTTGCTGCACAGGCTAATAAAATGGTTGAAAGGTTGTTTATGTAACGTGTATTTGCTGTTTATAGTAATTTGATGGAATAATGAAACAATTTTTGAGTTCATTACAGTGTAAGGGTTCTTGGAGCTTCTTGGCTTTCTTTTATTTTTGTTATAGCATAAGTTGTTATGCAATATGTTGCAGACGTGAGGAGATCGGTTTGCATACGCTGTCTGGAAAGTTCTGAATGACATGTCTCGCGTTTTACCGGGTTCTGTTACGGTGATGCTATCAGGGGCGGATCCAGGGGGGGTGGATTGGGTGGCTAGCCACCCCCCTCAACGACAAACCAATGAAGACAGAGTACCGGATCTATCGTAGACCTGGATCAGTAAAATCTTTAAATAGTAATGGTAAAAACGGCAAACTGATCCTTACGGCAAGAAGAAAAGATAGAGACAGAAGTGAAATAGAAAAATAATAAACAGTAGAATATATTTGCCCGATATTTCGGTTTGCAAAACAAACCTTCTACGGGGGCTAGAAAACAAAAATGAAACCGGCTTTTCATTTTTGTTTTCTAGCCCCCGTAGAAGGTTTGTTTTGCAAACCGAAATATCGGGCAAATATATTCTACTGTTTATTATTTTTCTATTTCAATTCTGTCTCTATCTTTTCTTCTTGCCGTAAGGATCAGTTTGCCGTTTTTACCATTACTGTTTCATTAAGGGCCGGGCACCGGGCAAATTGACCGGCTGTGAACACGATTTTGCATTTCCATCTTAGTGTTCTGCATTATGTTCTGCCGATGTCACTGAGTTGCAAACAAGTTCCACGTGTGTTATGGCGACAGAAAAATTGTCAGAATGGTCGATTAAACAATATTTTTGAATTCAACTTGATGACTTGATGTCCGCGACTACAGATATCTGTATTCATTTGATTAAACAAACAAAATACAATGTTTCAAGCAACAGTAAGATGCTTAAGTTCGTGCTTTAAAATGCAGGAAAATGCATTTCCGGGAGACTAAAATTTAAAAATTTTGTCGGGGGGGGCATGCCCCCGGACCCCCCTCCAATCATGTGCCTACCTGCTCAAACTCATTGCTCTCCTGTTCAAAATCTTAATCACGGGACCCTGCATCGGTTTTAACAGTTCTTTTAAATTGCAACAATTAAAAAAAAATTGACTTAGGCATATAACTGTAGCCGCCCCCCATAAAAAAAATCCTGGATCCGCCCCTGTGCTTTATATATTTGTCATCGGTGACCCACGTGATCGAGAGTTATGAATAAACGATTCTCACCTTGTTCAGGTCGCAACATGTGTAAATCTGCTTTTCCGCCCAATGGAAAGAAGTGAGAAGTCAATATATTCAAGTAAAAAATCAGTTTTGGCTAGTAGATTTTGGCTTTCACTAGCCATTTTTCATTTTGGTTAGAGAAATGCATGGTAATGAACCGGACGGAAACGAAACTGGAAATCATTTCCGATTAATCGCAAAGGCAAACACTAAAACATAAACGGAGGACGATTTTCCTTTTCTGTTACGAAGGCGACGAAGGAAAGAATGAAACCGCATTGCGCGTTAAAATTTGTTATGCTTTAAATCATGCGGAGCTTCAAGGTATGATCACGTTTCATTTAGCATACAGTATTAAAACAAAGAAGTCAAGTCACCTGCACGTTTTCCCAAACGAAAGTGTTTTTTTTTTGAATGATTTTGAAATTGATTTGATTTCTATATTTACAAATTCAAAACAGGTTAAGACGGAGCAAATTAGGTCTGATTTTTTTATATATTTTAAAGATAACTTCAAAGAGATCGAATAGGCAGCCGAGGTTTTCGTTTGTCATCGGCGAGAACTTTCGGCAAATCATCGTTGATACGAACTGTTCTCGAGAGACCTCAAGATGGATAATTGTGTGTTCTGATTGGCTCCGAAGTATATTCTATAGCGCTTTGCATTATTACTAAAAATAGATAGCCCCCCTACGCGACTCAGACAAAGTTTGCTGTCAGCTCAAAGGCTTTGTATGAGCGTGATGTGTTTTGGATATGAAAAATCGGTGATATCAGCGGGTAAACGTGATTTGAACGTTTCGCGGGCTTCAAATATAACAAATACAAGGTAATGCTACATTAGGGAGTGAAAAACCGATTCAAGAAATGTAAATTTGGACTTAAAATTCAACAAATTATGTGACGAGGCTGCACGGTGAAATCCGATCATCGGACTTCCAATCTATTAGCCCACATGCGATAAGAAAACATTTCACGACTTGTGCCCAAGTTTCTCTTCTGGAATGGGTTGTTCAAAGCGCAATTAAACTAACCCAGCGTAACAGGGGCGGATGCAGGGGGGTGGGGGTATTGGGTGCCTAGCCACCTTCTTTTTAGACCACGGTACTAAGTTTCAAAAGTTCGTATCTCCGTCAGTGCACGAGCAATCTTTAACAAACTTTACTGTTTTACTAATATTGATGTGCTGAATTTGATACTGGACTTTTTTCCCCATTAAACTAAATTTATTTTCATGCCATGCTAGCGTGATATTGGTCTATTGTTTCACATAATTAAAACAACCCAGGTTCGGATGGAAATCACTAACGGAAATGGTCTCTCAGACAGGAACCACCATTTAACAAAAAGACTGGTGGTCTCTATGTACCCCCTCTCGCCCCACCTAAAAAGATGGTGTCTTGTTCTATCAGGAGTAGAAACTGAGAGAGGGATAAAAATATTCCTGTGCCATTTTACTAGCAATGCAAGCTCCATGCAGACAGTATACTAAACTCTCATCTCTGATTTTTGGCCAAAAAATTGTGTCCATTGCACTCATTAGATAGGTGGTATGCTGTGTAACCCCTACACAGGGTTACCATGTACATTTGCTACACTGTTAAAATGACGAGAATGCCATTATTTTTTAAGTGGTGGTGCAAGTCTAAGGAAGAACTGAAACAGTAACATTTTTTGTTTGAGGCTCTTGTTAGATATTTTGAGAGTAAACCAGGTGGAAATCCAGACGAGTTGAAACTACTGACAATTGCTCCAGAAACAAGACAAGAGGAGAGCATCGACATTTTCAATGACGTCCAAAAAATTGATAAAACAGAAATTTGACTCAAGAAACCACAAACAATATTCGGACATAGTATGACAGCACTGCATGTTGTTAAAAAACATATAGGAGATAGCCCAAGGGCACTTTGATTATTTTTTTCTTGGTGAACTCTCACCCCATTGTTTTTCTTTTTCTGGGTGAACTCTCACCTCATTGTTCTCTCTTTTTCTGGGTGAACTCTCACCTCATTGTTCTCTCTTTTTCTTGGTGAACTCTCACCCCATTGTTCTCTCTTTTTCTGGGTGAACTCTCACCTCATTGTTCTCTCTTTTTCTGGGTGAACTCTCACCCAATTGTTCTCTCTTTTTCTGGGTGAACTCTCACCCCATTGTTCTCTCTTTTTCTGGGTGAACTCTCACCTCATTGTTCTCTCTTTTTCTGGGTGAACTCTCACCCAATTGTTCTCTCTTTTTCTGGGTGAACTCTCACCCAATTGTTCTCTCTTTTTCTGGGTGAACTCTCACCCAATTGTTCTCTCTTTTTCTGGGTGAACTCTCACCTCATTGTTCTCTCTTTTTCTGGGTGAACTCTCACCCAATTGTTCTCTCTTTTTCTGGGTGAACTCTCACCCAATTGTTCTCTCTTTTTCTGGGTGAACTCTCACCCCATTGTTCTCTCTTTTTCTGGGTGAACTCTCACCCAATTGTTCTCTCTTTTTCTGGGTGAACTCTCACCCCATTGTTCTCTCTTTTTCTGGGTGAACTCTCACCCCATTTTTTTCTCCTTTTCTTGGTGAACTCTCATTCAAATTAGTTTCCCCGTGGTGTACTCTCACCCCATTCCTTTTCCTTTCTTTGGTGAACTCTCACCCTTTTCTTTGATTTTTTTTTGTTTTTCGTTTACACTCTGCTTTAGTGGTGTCGAACAAATTGCTGCGGTGAACTCCCACCGTTCCACTCCACTCCATAACTCCAAAAACAAATAGCCATGCAGTAGCACCGAGCTGCTTCAGTTTACACATTTATCCATTGTATTCACAAAATTATGAAATATTCCATCCATGTTAACTACACATACCAAGCCTACAACTGACAGAGGTGCCTTGCGACGATAAAAGGCAGCTAAACATGAGAACGCCGCCAAATATTTTAATGAGTATCCATAACCGGTGTATAGAATGTAGACGGCTCGTGCAGAAAGGCCCGTAACACACTAGAGCTACCCGATGAATTAATAAGCTAACACATTGACTGAAATGCACAACAAACGAGGCGAAACCAAAAGGAGTAAACTTATACAACACTAGAAGCAAATGTAAAACACACAAAAGGGAGGGTTACAGCCCTTTCCCCGCGCACAGTTCATATCTGCACTCACATATCATTCAGAGAGAAAACAGATATACTTTATCTCACTCTCCCTGTTGAGCTTGTCCCGCTGCATGTTGGTCTCCTTGTCCTGCTGCTGGTTGAACTCCTTGAGCTCCTTGTCCTGCGGCTGGTTGAACTTTCTGAGCTTCATTTCCCGCAGCAGGTTGAACTCCTTGAACTCCTTGTTCCGCGGGTGGTTTAACTCTTTGAAGTCCCTGTCTTCCAGGTGGTTGAACTTCCTGAGCTGCATGTCCCGCTGCACGTTTAATTCCTTGACCTCCTCGCCAAGGTATTGGATATTGTATGTCTGCAAATACATACATACATACATACAGACAGACATACATACAAACATACATACAACATACATACATAATTAACGCATGGGGTTATACGGAAATCTTAACATGCATGCATTCCTCAAAATGGCAAGATTTCAGTACAATCCCCAACATTAATTTTGCACATGCATGTATGCGCTATTGTTTTTCTTTAGGCATTCTTTTGTTCTGGCTTTTGTTTCACTCTCCACAACTTATGTAAAGTTCATATGTGGGGTTCTATGGAAATTTTACCCTGAAAATCTTAACCACATTTCAAGCCGGAGAACTGTTTTTAAAAGTTTTCTTTTATGAAATAGCAATGTTGTTTGTAGCTGACAATTTTCCATCCCAGGTACTCTGGATACCAGAAGTTCTCTGACAGCAGACTTTTGTGAAATTGCACTCTTGCCCAGAGTCTCTTCGTTGTGGTGAAAATATAAGAGTCAAAAGAGGCATGTGATATCATATTAACTATAATAGAAGTAAGCTTATTTTCTCTACACATGAATTGTTACTATGCTAGACTTGCCACAAGTCGACTATGAAGCCCCCGAGGGCGCGACGAAGTTGCGAAAAGCGAGCGACGAAGTCCTCCGCCCGACCACCCAAAACGAAAAACGGACTTTGAGAAAGTCTATTACTAAGCCTTTAATTTCATGGCTTCTTTTGAGTTTTACATTCTTCATTTGAATAGCACATTATTGAACTGAGCAATGAAATCAAATTTGCAATAATATTATAATGCATTCATCAATTATTGCTTGGCAGAAATTTACTGTAAATCTTTGCCAAAGTCAGTATTAAAAATTTTCAAACCAGTTTGATATTTGTTTTCCTTTGTCTCAAAATATTGTAACGAAGGAAAATAGAAATTAAACGGTTTGAAAATTTTCAAAACAATGAAAAGTTTGAACCAGGCCTTGCTTTGAAAAAGAGACCAAAGGTAATTTGAAAATGGCCCACTCAACAATATCCACAAATTTATTTTTACTTTTATTAAGTGATAGATACAATATGAGCGGGAGATCTGTATGGGTATTTACAATGGCGAGCCGAAGGCGAGCCATTGTAAATCCCATACAGATCGGACGCGAATATTGTATTTGACTTGTGAAATGAATGTCATATAAAGTGTGAAGAATGTTGTTTACATTCAATTTGATTGGCTGTTATATGAATGAAGTTAATCCGATGAACGCAAAGGGATTAGCATAACATTTATTTCATTTTAGAAGAGCGAAATGGCGTCCACGCGCTTTAGTCCTCCGAAACGTTTATCGGAAGAAAGTTCTCCACTCAAGGACTCCCCAAAACACTAAAAACAGCACAAAGTGGGCCGTTAAAATATTTTAACAGTGGCAGCAGGCAAGGGCTAGCAAAAAAACCGAAAATGAAACTGTAGCCTTTGGAGGCGAGAAACTGCAGGGTGGAAAACGTTCAAGAATTAAGCTGCAAGCTGCAGGTTATGACAGAGGAAACAGTAAACTTCTGGCTTAGTAAATTTATTGGCGAAGTAACAAATCAATGCAGCGGTCGATATCCCCCGAAAACGCTCTGTTTACTGGCCTGGCTGAATTACATACATAATTAGTATTCTGTATCAGTTACAGAATACTAATTAGCTTCATTAGTATTCTGTATCTAGATACAGAATACTTATGAAGCTAATTAATATTCTGTATTCATTCATCAACCCCAACATTTCCCTGCTACCTATTCAAACCCTCCCCGTGCTTTCAGACAGTTTATATATGTATTGGGATTTACAAAGGTATACATGTGACTTGAATACTGTTGTTGGATTGGTCATCACCCTCATGAATTATTAATGAATTTTACAAAAACTAATAACGGTTTACAGTGATTGAAATTAACTATCTTGATATCTGAGCCACAACGAAGCTAAAAGCTGTTATTTATAGCTTCTTACTTTGTTCTAATTTCATACTAAAAAACACCTAATTCAATCTGAAATTGTGTATGAAATCGCAACATTATGCCAAATAAACATGCCTTGTAAAAGTTGCAATATTGTTATTGTTGTTATTGACTTGATATTCACTATGTATCTCACTTAATTCATAATAAAATCCTAAACAAACTCTCACCCGCAGAACAACATGAAATTTGAAAATGTAAGGTGGTAATTAAATAAAACTGTCATGCCACTGATTAGTAATATCTCCATTTAACAAATTTGTATTTATAAATTAAGAAATACTTTGAAATCTGTATGGCGAAAGATGCAGTTTTAAATCGATTTTGATCTATGTACATATTAAAAGAATATTAAAAATTAACATAATATTACATTAAATTAATAATATTATGCATGGGACATCGAAGACTGTATAAAATAATATCCCGTGTCCACAAGCATCAATCATCCTGAAATCCAAATCACAGAAAAATGGGGTATCAAACGAGATTCTAGCCTGAGAAAACTGACGACTTTTCGCAGTGGCACTACTACAGTTCCCTCGGTATGTACTTGGTGTATCCCTTATTATTTTGTATTTAAACACTTAGTTTTTATTTCAGTAGAAAAAGAAGATAAAAACAGCAGAATAGGGAATCGAACCCGGGCCGTACGATCTACTCCACCATGCACACTATCCACTAAACCACCGAGGACTAGCTGCCAGAAACTGTAATTTTTAAGGGATATAAGATAAAATGCTGCTAGCCCAGACCATATATAAGAACTAACCCTTTGGATACACTGGAAATACTGGAATCAGTGCTTAACCCTAAATACTAAAATCAGTACTTCAACCCTAGATACTGTAATCCGACCCTAAATTACACTGCAATATATCTAAATACATTACAATAAGGGATACATGAAGTACCATACATTATGATCAGGGATACACCAAGTACCTAGGGTTCCCTCTGCGAACAGACGTCTGAGAAACAAGTGCAAAAGTACCGTACTGATGATGTACGGCTACCCAGATCAGGGTAGTCCTTCTGATTGGTTGAAACAATCTCTCAACCAATCAGAAGGACTACCCTGATCTGGGTAGCGTTACATCATCAGTACAGTATTCTTGCACTCGTTTCTCAGACGTCTTCTCGTGAAGGGAACCATAGTGGCGCCACCACGAAAATTGTCAGCTTTTTCCCGCTAACAAGATACCATAAACTTCTCCAACTCATTAGTAACTCATCAAGCTTGAACAAAGCAAATCATAAGCATCCCTGGGCATAATGACAAATTATACGTCAAATAAATATCAAAACAGACTAAAGTCTGACATGAATTTCTTGCATACCCATTCATCATCATCCACTCCTTCTTGAAGATCTTGTGGCAAAGGGTCGTCATCATAATTTCTTAATTTCTCAACCATAGAGCTCAACAGCTACAAATCAACAAAACCACTACAGGTAAGGCCAAATAAAACAGCAATCAAGTATCAATCAAGTAAAAACATGCCTTGTGAAATTTAGGAACGATAATTGTTCCTAAATTTCACTAAATAATTATTATTATTTAGTGACATATGCTTGATGTCATGAATATTATTAATGTGTCACACAATTCTCTTAGTTAAAAACTGTAAAAAAGAGAATTACCTAGAATAAACCATGAAGACACAAGCACATGTTGTGGACCTATTTTTGTCTACAAAACATGATGGTTCAGGTGCACCAATCTTTACATGGAAAGACCCACAACCGGCCTAGCTTTTTGGATATATTTGCTGTATTGTTGGATTAGAATGGTGCATTTACCTCTTCTTTCTGTTGTTCTGTGTTTTTTATTTCCTCTAGCTCATGTCTGCTATCGTACTTCCTTGCAATAGGTGCTGCCTTGGGAGCTTCACTCACTGTAATCAAAATAAAACAATATCAACACACCTCCTTTGGTAATACAGGAGGATAAAGTAGTCTGATTTAAATAAACCCTGAGGATGCGTAACACCTTATTGAAATTATTCTCAATGAAACCCTTTAACTCCCAAGAATGCCAAATTTCATTTTGTAAAACATTGCAACACAAATAATGGTACCATGCAAAAGTAATACTGAAGAATTAAGTTTCATTTAAATGGTCACACCATAGGATTACAACTACAGACTCAAAAATTAAAACTACACTACATGTCTACATATTGTAATTGACTCTGGGAGTGAAATGGTTAAAAAAATTAATATAAAGTATGCTTTGTTAAAGAGCCAGATGATTTTTCTTACTGAAATAAACAAAACATTTGGGTTATTTCAATAAGAAAAACCATGACACTTAAAAAACAAACCACTTTATTTTTTTAATAAATTATTGAGAGTAACTTGTTTTGTTGGCCTTCATAGCCAGGTATTCTTTGGCTGAGTGGCAAAGTCACAATGAGAAAACCAAGCGGTGCAATAGAAGAGCGATGGGAGAAGCCTGACCAAGCTTAGCTTCAGGGGCTCAATGGCACTTTTGCCAAAAAAAAACAACCAGTCAAGGAGGCTGTAAGTTTGATGAGTGTCAGCGTTGGTCGACTGCTATTTAGAAGTTACAAGATTAATGCTTTCACTGCCAAATTTGGAGACATGTAGTTTAGTTCTAACGTTTGAGTCTGTTAATGAAATCCTATGATGTGACCATTCAATTGAAACTTCTTCAGCAGAACTTTTGCATGGTACCATTTGTTCTAACTTTTGAGTCTGTTAATGAAATCCTATGGTGTGACCATTCAATTGAAACTTCTTCAGCAGAACTTTTGCATGGTACCATTTGTTCTAACTTTTGAGTCTGTTGATGAAATCCTATGGTGTGACCATTCAAATGAAACCTCTTCAGCAGTACTTTTGCATGGTACCATTTGTTCTAACTTTTGAGTCTGTTAATGAAATCCTACGATGTGACCATTCAATTGAAACTTCTTCAGCAGTACTTTTGCATGGTACCATCTTGTTTTACAATATTTTTCAAAATGAAATTTGGCATTTTTCTTAAGGGTCAAAGCAAAATTACTACTGTAATTAGCCCCAAAATTCTTAAGATATATTTTGACAGATGTAGGGAAAATTCTGTCTAACTGGAAAGGAGAAAAGGGTGTGATTGATAGCTATACAGTTTAATCAGCTTCATGTAAGCCACAAGCAGCAAGCAGTGTTTTACTGAAAGACATACACAGTTTCATGTCAGCTGGCCTAAGTGACAACGTCTTCTGTGAACCATTTTCACCAGCAAACCACTGATTACTAGTCACTGCAGGCTCCCACCATACTCTGGTGTCTGGGAAAAGGTCATCTTGAAAATACTCCATCTGTTTATTTGCAGAGAATAGGAAAATTAAAAAAATAAATTAAATTTTGACCCCCTTCTCCCGGTTCTGTCCTGGTGTACCGGTACACAAGGACAAAAACAAAAGACGAAACAATAGACTACACGGACATAATACCCTATAAACAAAGGGAATACAATGTGAAATCCCTTGTGAACCGGTACACGAGCACAGAACCGTTCTCGCCTTTCAATGTTGTTTACCTTACTTTGATAAGCGATACATAAGTTTAGAATTGTTTAATACAGACTATTTTGAGTCCTTTTGCATCTAGTTGTAATACCTTACTCTTAATTAACTTTGCCAGTCTCAATTTTCATGCAAAAAGGCCATATTCATTGATTCCTTACTTTAATGGAAATCACAAAATAAAATTTCATGAAATTAACCCCCCAAAAAAGTTGTAAGAGAATATAATTTCAGCATGACAAGAAACTATTTTATTACACAATTAACTAATAACTGAAATCCCACATGATCCTCCCACCGGCAGAAGTCGTGTAATAAATCTCTTATTAACCAAGTTTGTTCGGGACAATACTGGGAGAATATTGACCCTCAGTATTTTGTTTAAAAAATTAAGCTTTTCCAAATATGACCATCGTTCTTGGTCAATACAATATATATACCAACCTTCACTCTGGGAACCTGGAATGTGATCAAATCTATGGACGTTTTATTCAATTTGACAGCTCGGGCAAACTCTACTTCTTTGACTTGACATGCAGTCTTCGGAAGAAAACCCACAGCCTGCAATGCAAAAAAATATATAGGGACTTGAAAAAATAGGCCAAGTGTCTTGGACTACAGTCAACTCTCGTTAAGATGGACACATTTTGAAGTATTTTTTACTAAAAAAAACACTTCTCAAGTGTCCACTGACCGTTTCAAAATGTCCATGAGGTGTTTGTCTTATAGAGAGTTTTGTTACAGTAAAATGACTGAAAAAAAGCAGGGACCAACACCAGGTGTCTGTCTTATAGAGGTGTCCGTCTTATAGAGGTGTTCGTTAAAGAGAGAGATGACTGTATTACATACATGTTCGGGTGTAGGAGCTTTTGTATTTCAACAAGACAATAGTTAATAATTGCCCTATTTCAGATAAGAAAAATATGTCCTAAACCTGTAAAATTCTACTCAATAATATCTGTTCATTTCTCCATAAAAGTAACAAACATGATTGTTCCAGATACATGTCCACAAATTTTTAAAGATTATTCCATCATAATTTCTGAGACCTCAAACCATTTGCATGTACAATAATGATAAAACTGTATTTTAAAAAAATTACATGCCACATTTTTGTTAACAATAAGATGTATTGATAAAGCAGGGCTTGAAATTGTGCCTGTATCGGGCGCATTTGCGACTAAAGATTTCGCTTTTGCGACTAAAATTTGTTTATTAGTCGCGATTTTGTGACTGTTTTACGGCCCAGCTAATAAAGGAATTATATACAACAGTCTTGTGTCTTACTTGTAACTGGTAGTTGTAATTTTATCTGAAAAATCCTGCAAAATTCACATTGAATATTGAGTGAGTTAATCGTCGATTTCATGCTCCGTTAACGCGGTTTCCAAGAAGTGTATCACAGGTGCACTTTTTCAGACTTTCTCAGAAATTTCTTGTTTCTCATTTCCGGTTCCGGTAGTAGTAGTTAGCTATTTTTTTGCGACTAAAATTTTTGAACTTGCGACAAAATTTTAGAAATTACTCGCAAATTGCGATTGAGAATTTTTTTTTAATTTCGAGCCCTGTTTAAAAGATGTAATGTTCATCATGTCACGAGCATCAGACAAAGAAAAAAAGAGAGAGCCCCCGACAGGAATCAAACCTATGATCTTCCGTGCACCAGTCAGATGACAACAACAACAACAACTTTATTTGTAAATATTTATATTCATTTACATAAATTTACGATAAGTAATAGAATTAAGTGAGAGTACTGGCTGCCCGAAATAACCATAATGGGCTAGAAAACTAGGGCAGCCATCCTCTCTAACCACTTAGCTATGAGAGACGCGTGGCGAGCTAGGCCATATACTAGGTTCATAATTTACGTCATGTGTCCTGTGTTCTGCTAGGATGAAACCATCATGTGAAGTGTTTAAAATAAAAAAAGTAAATTTTCCATCTTTATTATTTTTATTTATCAATGTAATGTATTATTACCTGGTAAGGGTCTCTTTCCCTGTAGTGTGACAGATCAAAGATATGAGGTGCCACTTCACTTATTTCATAAGCAAAAATGGTTGTTTCACCCTAAAAAAAAAGCCACATCGTCAAAATTAATAAATTAATCTACATCTCCCCTTTATAAATCAGGGGAAATAATGATAGATTTCACACCAACCAGTAAAAGAATTATAAAAATATAAAATAAAAATAACTGGGGGTTTCTTGGTTTTGCAGAAACTGTTGTTGGTTTATAGTTATAATTGTGTTGTGGTGTGGGTATTGTTTATTGTCTTTTGACTCTTGTGTTATGTAACCTTAATGGTGATCACTACTTCTGCAATTATACCAAATAACTGCCAATAAAACTATAAAAATCTAAAAAAAAATCTAAACTGTAAATGCAAAAATGATTGGCTAAGGGATTTGGAGGTTATAAATTATTCAAGAAGAGAGAACCATTCTATAATAGCTTGAAAAACAAAATTAAAATCATATTAATGGACCATCTGGGTTATATATTAAAATATGTAGCTACCATGGGTCCTTCTCTCAGCTGTGTTAAGTTGCAAGTATTCCTCAGTAGGAGGTTGAGTTAAGGATTAACACTGTCGGTATTTTATTTTACCCATTGTGTAGTTCCAGAAAAAATCCATACCCACCCCATGGAAGGTCATTGGAAATTCCTAGGGGGAGGGGGGTCTTAAAAGCCAACATTTTAGAAGCAAAGTATGAAGCTAAACTGGAATTTCCTAGGGGGACGGGGGGGTGCTAAACAAAAACCTTCTGCGGGACAGGGAGTATGGATATTTTCTGGAACTGCACATTATCAATATCATATCTCCTGGGATTTGAAAGCATTTCCATACCTTAGCAGAGAGAAACAGGACAGCAGAATCTTCATCATAGAAAGGTATTAATGTAGAAGGAGCAACACTAACTTCTAAAGTTGACAAGACTTCAGATGGGTTACGACTGTCATACAAACTGATGATTCTGTTACTCATTCTACCAAACAAACAAAAAACAGTGTTACTGGAAAGCCCCTTTTTAATTTCCAAGAGAAGAATGCCAAATTAATTACAGTAAACTCTCTTAAGACGGACACTCCTGCAAGGCAGACACCTCTCTGAGACAGACAACAATATTATTGGATGGTTCTGGTCAAATTTCACTAAACATTTGTCTGTAACTAAAATCTATAGAATATAATTATTAAGGAGGACACCTAATATAGCATAATATTACAATAAATTATTACATCTTTATAATTTACAATATTAACAACACTTAACGCTTTGCTGCATACATTATTTTGCTTGCACTCACAATACAACAAGTAGCCCGATGGGCTTCGAAACTGGCTCGTTTTGTCTCAGTTTTCACCCGGTTTTCATTTTAGAGTTTTATATTAGCAATCCACGGTATACAATCTAGAATATATTCATATGCACAGTCCAGTCTACATTTACATTTA
The DNA here is from genome assembly GCA_022457155.1 of Cladopsammia gracilis. NCBI lineage: Eukaryota > Metazoa > Cnidaria > Anthozoa > Scleractinia > Dendrophylliidae > Cladopsammia > Cladopsammia gracilis. The sequence continues at coordinate 700,645 of JAJGOT010000117.1, forward strand.
CATTCCACAGCCCGCTTCAAGCACTCCTTAGGGACGGATTATTTTATTGTTAGGGGAGAGAGGATGGGGGGGGGGGGGGGTGGGTAATTACAAAAAAAAAAATTCCTGCCTAGCAAAAGTAAAGAAACAATAATGCACAGAGAGCCAATGGAAAAAAGGTATGGAACAATCCCGAAATAAAATTATTGCACAACATCAAGACGGAAAAAAATTCATAATCAGAAAAATTGCCCACCACCCCCCGCCCCCCCCCCACAGAAAAAGTCCCTCCCTTTGTAGGCTACAATTTTAGGTCTCTATTTTTCTATTTTTTTCTCTAATCGTTTAGAATTTTGTACATTTTTTTTTTTTCGCTTTAAAATCCTTGAAACCACCCATTACAAGGAATCAGGATTGTTTAAACACAGGCATTTTGGAGAATCGGTCATAGGATTTCGAATAAATTAACAATATCAACATGATCGATCGCGACCATAGCGTGACATAAATTCGAGATGTTCGGAATTTCAACGTGACTCCATGGCGTAATGCTTAAGAATTGTTTACTCATCAGCTGACTTGTCGGGACGTGCTTTCTAAACTCAACTGTTTGACAATTGATTTGGTTAGAAAAGTTCAACCCGCTTTCCTTTTACTAGAAATAGAACACATTCTGAAATCACAGCGATTTAATGTTTAACAATTTCGTCGAAATTAGAACGGTAAATATTTCAATTGTAAATTGTCGTTTCGATGACATCACTGATTTCTGAAAACCGGAAGTAAACTAGGTACGGTGTTGGCCGCAGCAAAATCGATTCCCGGGGCAGGTGACACGACAGAAAAAAAAAAAAAAAAAAGGGTATTTTAAGAACTGACTCGTCGCGAGCGACGAGCCAGTTAATAAAATAGTACTTAAGCTTAATGGCTCCCCATCTAACATCATACAAAGTAAATCAATAAAATGCCAAGCAGACAAGTCATGTCAAAAAAAACCAAAGGAAATACAAATAAATAAATAGATATATATATATATATAATTAACAAATAAAAATAACTTTGTGGATACCAAAGATATATGATGCAGGTATTTTAATATAGTAGCATGGAGTACATGTATGGTAATAAAGTGTTGTTATTGTTGTTGTTAATTACCTGCCAAATCCAGAGACAATCAGCCAGTCACCATTAGGACCTCCCCAAACAACACGGGCCCCACGGCTCCCAGCAGGCCCAGCACCTATCTGAAGTAATTTACTGATGGTCAAACTTAACGGGTATATGACAGATTTTTTTATTTGCTTGATCAAATCTGCATGGTATTTTGATAAGAAAATGGAAACTAAATTTTGATAGTGATATTTCTTCCTCATGTTTTCGCCGTCTCAAAACTCGAAATGTCACTTCTGGTGGGGTACAATACAGTGCAAGAAATATAAGACTGGGATAGTCAGGTTGTGACGTCAATACAGGAACACCAGTTTTGCAGTTTCTCAGTTCCTCGAGGAAGGATCATGGTTCTATTCTAAGGTGTGCATGTTGTTGAACACATACAACATGCAAACCGAAACAATATGACTATATTTGTCGTATACACTTTAAACACACAGACAGTACTATGTCAAAATAAGAGAACTAAGGTTTGACACTGGCTTACTTTATTGTCAAGATAAGGGACATTTTGGCTGATGCTTTTACCCGTTTTTTAACCCTTTTTTCACAAGGGTGGCAAAAATCAAAATTCAAGAAAAATCCCAAATTTTATTTTGTAAAAATATTGATTCATGCAAAGGTACTGCCAAAGAGGTTTTATTTGAATGGTTATACCATAGGATTTCATCCACAGACTCAAAAGTTAGAACTACACTACATCGCAGTCTACATAATTGACTCTGGAAGTGAAAGGGTCAAAGAAAGCTTATTTTAATGCTATACATGAATTGAAAAAACCTTAAGCACATTGACTTATGCAAGGGAAGGCTAAATTATGAGACCCCAGCCTGTCACAGTATTAATATTAAATGCTGACAAACAACATGGGGAAATAAGTAGCAAAAGCACTTAGAAAGAAATTGTAACAAAAGAAAAGCTTTATTGAGGAAAGAAAGACAGCAAAAACAAAGACCCATCTCGACCTAGATTGATCTAGAATTGGTGAACTCTAAAACAGCAACCTTAAACACTTTGAAGTATGGTCAAGTGTCATCGAATCCCCCCCATCCTCTTCCCTGGCAAGCCTTCTATTATTTAAGGAGGTGGCCTTTCATTTTGTTACTTGAAAGAAAGGTAATTATATCAAAGGAAAACTATTTGAAGGATGGCTGCTAATTGGAGAGATACAGCAAGCCTTTCACTATAATATTCCTAGAGTTCCTTGTGAACTGACAGTGAAAAGAAAACATCACAAATTAAATATTAATTTTAATACCTGTATGGGAGAAACTTGTGATCTTGGATCAAAAATTCTGATTTTGCTGTCTCTTGACACTGTGGCCAGTTTTGTTCCATCAGATTTCCATCCTAAGCTAAACACCTAAAGTCAAATCATTATACCAAAGAATAACGTCAACAAATGTTTTTTCTTTTTCTTTGCTCTTCCCCATCTAAACACCTGGCATAGCTTACATAAAACATGGCGGAAAAACTTGTTCAGTGTGATCTGTAAGTCGGAGTGATTATGTCTTTCGCTTTTTTAACGTCCCATATTTTAACTGTTTAATCTATAAATAATGATGATGCTACAGAGCCCTGCTGTCCTTTGCCACCCCCCCCCCCACCCCAACCCCAGGTAACATAACAAAGTGGAATTTCTAACCTGTTCTGTGTGATCTGTGAGAGATATAATGTCTTTAGCTTTGTTAACATCCCATATTTTAACTGTTAAATCTAACGATGATGATGCCAGCACTCCGCTAGCTGTTGGATGGTACTTCACTATATGTGGTTTGTCTTTGTGACCTGGTACAAAAATAAATCAAAATAAAGTTACCACGACATGACAATGGTTTTCAATCGAGTGTCAAAAGTAATTTTGCAATAAATTATTGCTTTGGTTTTTTGATCACTATGCTTTGTGATTGGCTAAAAAATCTCATGCCACTTTCTCAACCAATCAGAAGAAATACCAAAACCAATTGTGACATACTCGCACACGTTTTCCCACACTTGGTGCATGTGTGGGACTCCCCCCCCCCCTGACTCCCCCTCATAAAAACCCCTGGGCAGTTGATGATATTTTTTTCATGCCTGAGAAGGCAGGAATTCGACATCAGCGTCCAGAAGGTGGTAAATTTGACACGCATGTATTTGCTTTGAGTTCCGATTGGTTCATTGAATTGTCTACGTTGGATGTGATTGGCCAGAGATCTTACTTTGGTTTTGGTTTTAAAACACTCAAGTGGAAACCGCTCTTACATAGAATGCTTTATTCCAGTAACAAGTGCTGTACCCAGTGAAAAGTTACCAGTTTGTGACTAACCTTTCAACACCACAGAGGGGGTGTTGATAGTTTCAGTCAGGCCTCCTTCAGGAATCTCCCATATACTGACAAAGCCACTTTCACAAGCTGAAAGACACACAACAGCAGTTTATCTGAGATAAGGGGCCACAAACTATTAATATATTTTTCTATCAAAAATATTTCTTATGTCAAACCTCCATTAAGAAATTTGGTATAGGTAGTTTATAAAGCGGGATTGTCCAGGTGACAAAAATTAACCATTAAGATTTTCAACTGATGATTTCCAAAGTTTCAAGTAACTTCCACAAAGTCATCCCATCCCTAGCATCCCATCCAGGGGGGAGTAGTGATACTCTCAGTCGTTTCATGCTACAGAAACCAGGTTAAGCTCAGGCAGTTGTAAGCCATTAGGCTTGTGAAGACTTACCTATCTAGTTTCATTATGTCTCAACTAGTTTAGTCTGAGGTCGTACATTGTAACTACACTCACCAGTTGCCAGTTTTCGTCTGTTAAATGGATCCATAGCAAAATCTAAGACACCGCTCCCGCACTGAATGGCTGGTAATCCTGCATCTGGTAGCCGACAAGGTTTGGTGAGCTGTCAAAAGCAGGAAAAATGTTTAAAATGTTGGCTATACAACTAATTGCAAAATTGTTGAAAACATTTTGAATAGTTTCAATTCTAACTCCATTTGCATTCTCCAACAAGCTTCTCAAATATGTATGCAAATGTTTGCAGCGTAAGAGCTTGTAAGCTTTGCAAAAGCAGTGAAGGAAAATAGCCTTTGTCCACGCCTACTTGAAGAGCTTACTCACAACTTGTAGAAGCACACAATACTTGCTATTTTATCCTTTTTTTTTCCAGAATCGAATATGGAGACATGTAATGTAGTTCTAACTTTTCAGTCCGTTGTCGAAATCCTATGGTGCGACCATTCAAATAAAACCTCTTCGGCAGTACTTTTGCATGGTACCATTTGTTCTAACTTTTGAGTCTGTGGATGAAATCCTATGGTGTGACCATTCAAATCAAACCTCTTCAGCAGTACTTTTGCATGGTACCATTTGTTCTAACTTTTGAGTCTGTTGATGAAATACTATGGTGTGACCATTCAAATGAAATCTCTTTAGCAGTACTTTTGCATGGTACTATTTGTTTTTAAATATTTTACAAAGTGAAATTTGGATTGTTTTTTAAAATTTTAATATTTGGCACTCTTTTTCTTAATAATAACTTTATTTGGCACTATAGGGAATTAAGGGTTAAGAGACTTTACAAACACCACAATAGTTTAAATCTTACTGGCACTACAGCTATCCGTCCTCCTGGTCCCGACAAAGGATATGCAGCAAATTCCTGATTGACTTGAAATGTATCACTGTCTCCAGGCAGAGAAATGTTCAAGTTGCGTACATTCTCAATATTGTTGCTTTTATGCATGGGTGTTCCATGGAGGTGTCTAAACTTAGACACACGCACACCTGAGAAAGATTTTTTAGGTTTTGCTGAAGATTCAGGCACAGCATCACCAGCTGCAGGTGTCTGTTGGGTGTCCTGTGGTGTAGGTGGATCATCTTTGCATTCTGCTGCTGACTGTGAGTGAATAAAGATTGGTAATTTTTAAAATACCTAAATTTTGTATGGGTTTGCCAGATTTGTCAAAATAACAATATTTTGCGTATTTAATTTCCTTTTTATATCGCCAAATGCCACCAAATATATATACGACTTAATTGGATAAAAAGGTTCTATAGAGCAAAACAGAAGCAGTAGTTTGGAGAAAAAGTGCAGGATTACAAGGATGGAAGTGGATTATAGTTCATCAAGTTTGATTTCTTGACAGGCGGTCAAAAAATCAAATTTTCCATTCTGGTGGAATTTTGAGTATTTTTAGTCATTGTTTTGTCTTTTTAGTTCATACTCTTTGCGTTCATTACTTTTGCCAATATTTTCTTCCCATTTTAGAGAATAAAGGAAGCTCCTGTCCTTGTTTTTCTTTAGTTTAGTGAATAAATAGCACAGTTTCAGGACTATGACAAATTCAAATTTGGTAATAGCAAACTCTTCAAAATTATGAGCCTCTTAAGGAGGATGTGCATGTTCCTAGTAAATACTTTCATTTTGCAATTTTGTGAGGTTCATGTTTCACTGTAGGAGTTCTGTGCACTACCAAGTTTCTTGAAGTTCACAAGTTCTTGAAAATCTCTTTGTCATTCATTCTCATTTTACTTCATTGATGTCACTGTTTTGATGCCATGTCACTAGTCACAATTTACCCTTACAGGGTCTCAAGGATGGGCTTTAACAAGGAAACATAAATTATTATGGTGTTGCTTGTTGTTTTTTTAACTTTTTTTATCAGGTGGAAATTTGAGAACAAATGTGACTAAATGCAATTATTAGGCAAAGTTCAGACAAACTCCAAACAATGCAGTCAGCGGTCATATTATCATCACATTTTGCATTCAAGCCACTTGTTGCAGCAGAACCATTGCCTTGTTGTTAAGCAAATCATGCAGAGTCTTGCACCACCCCTCCCACGTGTTGTCAGCTTTTGTGGACTTGGATAAGTATGAGGTTAGGTAAGTAGTTTTTCCACTGATTTATCAGTGTGATGGTGTGGGCTGCACACAAGGGTGGATCCCACTCTCAGGGATTCCATGGATACCTCCCTGTTTGCCTTTTTAGGCCCCTTACCAGCTTACTAGGCACCAGCTCCCAAACTTATCTATTAATGGTAAGTTTAATAAATTATCAATACCAATTTGTACTTTGAAATTCTCAGAAAGGAGTTGATGTACTTTACTTACTTTTTCAGGTGCACTTGGTTTTTGAGCTTCTATCACAGGCTTTGACTTTAGACCTGGTTTCTGAGGCTTTGCTTCTGATGATTTTTCCTGTGCCTTACGCTTAGATGGATCCAAAGAAACCATCCTCATCTGCAATTTCAGAAACGTTTGATCAAATGTCATTGATTGCCAGTAACGTTGTATTGTAAACAGATCAGAAGTAATGAAACGTGATGTGATGAAAATGGACTTTTTTAACTGGGGTAACACCTGCTTTTTGCATATTAAAAGCTTCATAGCGAATAGTGAATAGTTTATTTGAATAGCAGATGAATAAATACATGTACATCTGCAACCCAAAGAATGAATTGCATATTTACATGACTTAACAAAACAAAATGCAAAGGACCTTCTTTTTTGCTAAATTTTTTTATTTTTATTTTTATTTATAATTTGCAGGGCCCCACTGAAAAACATCTTGGTGATGTGGGCACCCTGGATAAATATTATTAATATTATTATTATTATATATATTAAATTCCATTTATTAAATATATTAAAAATAATTACAAATGTAGTAACTGTTACAATATGATAGCTAGAAGTACAATACTCTACACTGTAAGTGCCGGGCACTCCAGATTTCATTTTGGGAGCCTTTGGGATCCCTGTGATTCTTCTAAAAGCAGAGCCTTAAAGAGACACTGTCATACGAAAATTTCAAGTTGAAGTGTCAATTTCAAAATGGCATCAACTAGTGGGAGCCACGGTGGAAAACAAAGAACTTGATGCCATTTTTTTAAATTGACACCTCAACTTGAAAAATTTAGGCTAAACTTTTCAAGTTTCGATTTGAGAAACTGGTGCATGCGCCCTCATGACAGTGTCTCTTTAAACTAAGAAATAATATTTTTTTCCTTGAACAGGGAGGAAAACTGAAAACACAGAGACAAACCTGCCATCTGTACAAGGTAAGAACAACAACAGACTCAACCCACAGATTATGCAGAGTCTAAAAATGGAACCTGGACCTGAAGTTTCTTAGCACCCTGCTATAAGCATGCCCTCCCAGTCCCCCACCCCCACGAAAACCCCTGCTCTCTATATACATGTTCTCAGTTATGTAACTTACAGGGATATTAGATCCACTGAACCACTCTTCAGCTATCATAGAAGCTTCTCTTGCAAATGTATCAGGAAATAAGTCTCCGTGAAACTCCCTGTAAGACTTTTAAAGGAAAGCAACCTTAACATAAATATAGCTATCAGTATTAGAAATAATTATTTACCAAATAGGGTGGGGAAGGCAGGGGGCTCTGAAGTTCCAGTCCCTCATCCCTACCTTCCCTTGGTGGCTCTTGTCTCTGCAGTTTTCTTACTGTACAATGATGCACAACCTTTATATTTCTCCTGCACCTTAAGATCTAAAACATACCATGATAATCTATCTCCCATGTTGCTACCAACCCTCCCCCCCTAACCAATGGGACATCAACTGACAAATGTATGTAAACTGACATCAACTCCTAAAATTGTGAGAAAATCCCATCCAAATTAATAATATCTGATTAAATTTTTTATTGGATATGACATTTATTTCTGGTTTCAGTAGCATGAAGTAACATAGAAGTGTTACCGTAGTACATCCTCTGCCTCCCTTCCCAATGCTAATCCATCTAAGGGCTGGGATTTCATGAAAAGAGAAAATGTAAAGCAAAAGAAAAAGAAAGGGAACACACTCTGGGCTGTATCCAGGACTTGAACCCCAGAAACCTTCAGGTTTCCATCTCGGGAAGTTATAATTTAATATATAAATATTAAAATGGTTAAATTTCTGAATAATCCTATGTGTCAAAGCCAAGAACGTGTTAGAACATCATAAAGAATAATCATGCAACATCACGTCTGCTGTACACGTTCGACGTACTATATTAATGAAAGAAAAAATTTGTGTCCCGAGCAGGATTCGAACCCACGTCTCCCCGTACACTAGTCGGGCGTGATATCCACTACACCATCGGGTCACCACGCTGGATACGTGGCAACTTATTTATGTTAGCAGATAGAACGTGGCCAATCCATGGAACATTTTTCTTTCAAAGTACGTTTCATAGCCTCTGAAAACCTCTCCAGGTTTAGTACATTTCTGAATAATCCTATGTGTCAAAGCCAAGAACGTGTTAGAACATCATCATAAAGAATAATCATGCGACATCACGTCTGCTGTACACGTGCACAGCAGACGTGATGTCGCATGATTATTCTTTAAAATGGTTAAAGCAAGATAGTTTATTCCTCACCCTGCGAGGCACACAGTAACTCAGTGGGACAACAGATGATTTAGTGAGTTGAAGAAGCCGCACCACCTCACAGGACATAACATTCAATGCAAGTTTAGGAACAATAGCCATTCCTTTGTGCTGATCTTCCAACATCTGAGATGATGCTAAAAATAATGAATCAAAACTTTGGTAAGTTCCAGTTGTGTCTAAAGATAAGGTAAAGTCTTTTAACAAGGATCACACTATCTCCAATTACAACAGCAATAAGTGACTAGGAGTCTGTGTTAGGGCTGACTGTCTTATGTTTTCAGTATTTTTCGCGTTCAAAGAACGCAATCCTAATTTCGTGTTGGTTTTCCTGTGGTTTATCTGCAGTAAAATTTGAGATTTTTTGGTGGCCGGTCTTCCAAATGGCCGCCTCTATTGTGTATTTTTTTCAGGGGCTCATTTCCGCTGTAAATTCCTTCGAACGCGTCTCCATAATCTGTGATTACTGCTAGTTGGTGTATTAATTAAATACAAAATACAATGTTATTGCTTCCTTTCCTCTACATCAGGACTATGAGTGTTACTACAAGCTTATAAGCAATCAGGCAACACAAGGGCAGCGATCAGGCTTTGAACATAGAGTATCTATTTTAATTAATTTGTTTTTAATAATCATCAATTATTCAGAAAATAACATTACCTGAAGTAAGAAATGATGCAGCAGTTTCAGAGACTTCCAGGAATTGAATGAAAGAATCACCCTGGTACATTTGAAGGGCAAAAAAGAAACATTAAGCTTTGATGACCAAAGTACATGTATGCCACTCCAGGCATTATATATTTTATTAAGTAAGGAAACTTCAGATAAATCCCTCCATTATTACAGACTTGTCTTAAAAGCAAATGAAAATAATATCCAAATTACGGTTTAAAACTAGAAAAATAAATAGCTGCTTGTTTCAGTAGATGGTTTCACATGAGATGGAGAAAACTTGCAAAAAATTGAAAAGATATATACTCTAAATACAATTCAAGAATATTCAAAGAGGTTTTTGTACAAGATCTTTATTCAGTCAGTCCCTGCCTCACAGGATTTTTTTGCCGGGACCAAGTCTCCATAATAGAAAGGTGTCTGTTAGGGGGGTTCAACTGTAGCAGAAAGCGCCATTACTTGATTAAAATAAATAATAAAGGAAAAGTAAACATGACCAAGTCCATTATTGAATTATATATTAAGCATACAGGAATTTTGAAAAACACAAGAGGCTCCAAGTAGCCTATACTCATGTGCATGCATAAGAAAGTTTTATGGTATATTTTAACAAGATAAGAAGATGTCCGACATGGAGAAGAGTAACTCCTTTCATTCAGTCATCCTTCCTGCAAAGCACGCACAAAATGCCCTATGATTTATGCATGCTCATACTGTTGACATTATATTCTTTGAGCATTAATTTTTATAATAAATAATAACACATACCTGCCCAGCTATAAGCAACATTTTGGTGTCTGGATCATAAAATGGCATCAATATTCTGCATATAAGAGTGGATATGACATATTACTTAAAGAGGCCTTTTGAGGCTGGATCAGTTATCTTCCTAGTTAGCACCTCTTCTTCCTAGTTAGTTGAAACTTTCATTAAAATTCCCTTTTAGTGAGTGAAAAATGTCAAAACTCAACATAGCCCGGCCCTCAAACACCCAGCCACTTAATTCTTCTTTCCGCTACACTTATAGTTAAAGAATCTGACCCACTCAGTTTGCATTGCGCACCTACGTTGGTTCATCTGCCATTTTCCGGCCCCCGAAAGTCCATACTGTATTGTAGATGAGAAATTCACTCGTGCAAGGGGTGATATGCTTGCCCACATATGGAATAGAGCCATATCATAACATTAAGAGAAGCATGCAATGCAAACTGGGTGGGACAGACTCTTTAAAGAATAGATACATGGGCATGTTTAGGTATAAAGAAAAGACACATTCATGTTGCAAATAATTTATATGCAGTTAAATGCACTTTAGCCAAGTTAACAACTTTAAGGGTGAGTTACGCTATTTAATAGTAAGTGGTTCACTGTAAGGTGCAGGATTGCAGAAAATTGGAATATACTAATTTGCATCTTGAGCATTGAATAAGAATAGAGCTTATTGTCTCAATACCTTGTTCTAAACAGACTTGTTTTGAGTGTTGTGTTAGTGAATGCTCATTATTTCTACCTTAATTTACAATGCACAATTTACAGCTTAAAGATAATCAATTTGATAAATACTAAATATAAACTGTGGAAAGTCAATTGATTTGTAAAAAGTATTTCTTGAAGGTGAAAACAAGAAGTTGTATAATAGATGAATACTGGGTTGACATCATCTAATTAGCATTTTTGTAAATTTAAATCTCTATAACTTACTAACATGACATTCAAAGCAAGAAATATTTCATTATTCAACTCTTCAATGTACGTAGAGTTGATTCTGAAAATACATATTTTAGGGTTATATGCACTTTAACAATGCTTGTTTTTTCCAGACATTTTGTGCACACCACTTGGACAAGGATGATCACAACCAGACTCGCTCACATAGCTGAAAATTGAGCCTGTGGGAAAACATTGGGGTGCGTGGAATAAGGCCCCAAGTGACTTTTGATGTAAAGTCAAATTCTCCCTGTGTTTTACAAGGCAATACAAGGCAATTTGGAATGAGAATCTAGCAGTTTATCAGAAGCCACTTAGGGCTTTTTTCCAGGCACCCCTTCAATTTTTTTCATATAATTTTTATATGTTCTGTACCTACCCTCCAGATGATGAATCAAAGCTCCTTGTCTGCATTGGTTTGCTCATGTTATGCACATCCCAAACCAGAACCTCACGTTGGTTACTCTGTAAAAACAATTCCTTTATTTATCCTCATTAAAGTCACAATAACTTTTGTTTGACTGTCTTTTATACAATGGTATCTTTTTAAGGGTCAAATAAAGCTTGAGCCATGCCTAGATTAGTTTTCAAAATTTCTGACAAGCATTCTATATCTTTCATTTGGGAGTCCCCCCTCCCCCCATGGGATTATTATGTATATTAAACACCATTCCAGAAAACCAACAAATTGTGAATGGGACCCTGAGTGTATTGCTCCTACCGCAGTAAATCCAGATCCAAGAATTCTATCAGTGCTTCCTAGCCATAATACTCTTGAGTCCTTAGATCCCCCAAAGCTATCACATTCCTGCAGTATGTCACAATATAAACAAAAGCATTATTTTGTGTCTACACCAGGAACCAGGAAGACACTAAGTTGTAACCTATATACTTCTAAATACTTCATACAAGATGAGTTTTGTGGTTGCTCAGAAAGTTCTCTGAAACGTTTACACTATGCATCATACTACATGAAGTACATTGTGGATGTCAAGCATGAATAGTCACTTATTAGTGACGTAAAGGCTACATCAAAACTGTCAATTATTATTATTAATTAAGTAAGTTTGAACACGTCTTGTGAAATGTAGAAACAACTTTTATTTAGTGATGTATGCTTGATATCATGAATGAATATGATTGGTTTGTCATGCAATTCTCTTCAAAGTGTAAAAAAGGTCCAAAGAATGCATCACTTTAGAATTACCTAGAATAAACCAATAAAATAAAAGACAGATTATTTTTTATTGGAAGACACATGAACATGTCGCAGACCTATTTTTTATCATGAGACAATCAGAAAAGAAATTTTTTTTCATACAATACAATACAATACAATACAATACAATACAGGTTCTTTATTTTCTCATTTCCATGACAATTTTTTACAAGAAAAACATATATCTAGCTTAACTAAAATCTGTTAAAAAGTTAAATTAAGTAAAAAATGATAGCTTTCATTGCCTTTGCTGTAATTGTTTAGTAAAAGGCATCATACTACATACTAGCTTCCACCTACACAAAGAGCCTTAAATTAATATGTTAAAAACACTGTCATTACCACAACAACAGAAGAGCTGCGAGGATCTAAGATATGTATCTTTTTGTCCTACAATGATAAACAAAATAAAATAAAATGTTAGTTACTGTTGAATATCATCATCATCTTGCAAGTCTCGGCCAAGAGCCCTAATGCACAACTTCTCTCCAGAAGTCACTTTTCACAGGTCGACAATCTCAAAGTTACCCAGTGTCTCTTGCAATGGCAGGTCAAGATATGTGACCTTGAGACTCTTAGATGGTTTACAAAGAAAAAGCTTGGATAGCAATGTGACTTTTGCACGCAAACAGTGGCCAGCAAACTGAGTTCTCCATTGGATAAGGCAAGAGCTAAGATGAGGGATGCTCCTGTTTTTAAGTGTCTAACTGAAAAATACCATCTACATTAACTGAGTGCATGTTTCATAAACTTACAGGAAAGATTGTTAAAAACAAGAAAGAAAACTACTAACCTTACTTGATGAAACTAATAAAGAACCATCTCCTTTCCAACTAAAACTTTGAACCAAATCCTTGTGGTTTTCCAAGTCTACAATAGACAGCAAATATCAGGAAGCAGCTGAATTACATTGCAAAACGTCTTTATGAGCCAAGTATCTCATTGAATCACTGCTTATCCTCACTTTTCATAACATGAAGTGAATATAGAGAGTCGACAATGCTTCAAAGTCGTGCACTCTTATTTGATCTGAGACTCTCACACACTCTAGGCAAGTCTCAAAGAGGTTGAATCGGCTCAAATTTTCATTGGATCTATGGGAATTCTGAACTCAGTCTTGATCTCATTTGGCCTCAACTCTTGGCGCTCTTATTGACCCTATTGACACTTGTGCTCTCTCAAAGAGTTAGAACTCTCGTCAACTATTGCTAAAAATGTTTGTACTCTCATCAACTACACTGAATTGCTAAAAGCATTTCGCTATGAAGTGTACAGGATGCAGTGAAGAATGCCTCAGCCAGCACGACAAATATATAAATGTTCATAATTAATGTAAATGAAATACTTACTGTATTTTGGCTGCTGTTTCTGTAGATCCCAGATAGTGAGAGATTTGTCACATGAACTACACAGTACCTGCAGTAATAAAATATAATACATGTAAGTAAAGAATGAGAGAGAAAGGACAACAAAAGACGACAAACACAGCCCAGTCAAAATGTGCTGGCAGCTGGCAATTTTGCTGCCTACAGTCAATCATTTGCCATGCACTTCACACTGGAGTTCACAAATCATGACTTATAACAAAATACATCTCTAGCCCTTACTGTCTACTACTTCTGTTACCCTGTCCATCACTACAAATAAATTATTCTGACAGGACTGCAAACAAAAAATAACTCTGCTCATCCCCTGTTAGTTGAGCTTTTAGTGAAACTTCATACTTTTACTAGTCACAAACTTTGTTTACAGTCTCAACGAGGGGGGCAAACTCCCCTGCCTTAATGCATAGAAGCATAAATAGTTGGTACTGGTACCGAGAATCATTTATAATAATTAATTGGGTAAAAAAATTAATGAACAATTTTGGTCTTGGGATATGGCATGTTTTTTAGACTTATCTGAAAATTTCTAAAGGATATATGTATATGTTGTGGTTCAATTATTTTTATCGATGGTCCAAATTTTATTTTCCTTAAAGTTTGTTTTTGGCTATGGTAATGTATGACAATGAGTTTTAAACAAAGGAAAATAAAATTTGAACCAAGGATAAAATTGAACCACAACATGATTCCTGGGTGGCAAATTCTCAGACTAAGAGTAGCTTACCTCACTTGCCAAAGGATGAAAGAGAACATTTTCAACAGGACCCTTTAACATAAAACAATAAAGTGGATTTTAAATTAGCTAGAAATGCTAAAGTCAGTAAAGTTATAGAGTACCTTCAGATCAACCATTTTCTACAAATTTAGTTTTGGAGGTCAAAATAAAGGTTTCGGAACGATCTTTCATTAAAAAAATTATTGTAAAAGAGCGTAAATTGACTGCAAAATGACAGTGTGACATTTTTACCGGAAATATGTTTATGATGCGCAATATTTTTTAAGCATGCACTGTTTTCTCAAAGTGAATTTTTGGCTAAAAGGGGACACTTTAAAGAGCTACAACTCAAAGGCAATTTTTTTTATTTTCCTCAAATTTGGACAGTAGCTAGGTTAACATATTTTGAAAATAATCTGTAACTTTTCACTGAAATTGAATCTGAGAAAACGCAGACACATATTTTTATTAGCAGTTTGGGTCCAGAAACCTGAGAACAAATCAAATTAGCAAAATCTAATAATCCCTATGAGTTATAGCTTTCAAAAACTGATTCAGATGCTTGCATTTAGACTTGAGTTCGTAAACAAATTGACTATTCATTCTATTTGAGAATGAAAGGTATATTTAAGGTATATTTGTTAATATTGTTTATATTTGTTAATATTATTTGTTTGTATATTTAAGGTATATTTGTTAATATTTAAGGTATATTTGAGAATGAAAGGTATATTTATATCATATGGGTTAAGGTATCTTAAGAGTAACCTCGAGATGCTAGAGTTGTTACACTGGAGACACCCCCGAAGGTATACTGTAACCTTAAACATGTAAGGCCAAAAGGTTAAACAAAAATACAAATATTTCTAAAGATAAGAAAGAGTATAGAGCGGTTTTTAGTCGATTAAGTGTCATAAAACCAAAAGCAAAGTAATTACTCTTCCTAATCATAACATATGCAGACAATGCATGAATTACAACTTGAAGCTGCCGCCAAGCACAGGAAAATGTGTGAGAACAAGTCACCGATGGGTTTGATTTTACTTCTGAACAGTTATTTAAGTTTGCACAAGATTTTTTAACCAACCACAATGCATAGCAATGCTAAACCAAAGCAAATGCAAAATTACTTTTGACACTCATATTAAAAACCGTTCTATGTGATATAATTACATGTTGAGGTGGAAGATCACAAAGCGGTGTGGATAATGGCCCCTTTATTCCTTCTTCTGGAATTTCCCACAATTTTATCTGTAAAAGAAAAAGCACACTCAGAAAGAGAACACAAGATATCACTAGTAGAAATTTTAGAGTAAAAGGCATGAGGCAAAGGGGTATATTTTGTATTCAGATATAATAGGACTGGGATGTGTGAAGACCTTTTTTGGGCTTGAAATTTTGTTCTGAGGACTTTTTGGGGTGAGAAACTTTGTGGTGACGTTTCTGGGGTGAAACTGATTATGGGGGTCGGCCAACAAAAAGTGTAACCTTTTTATGCAGAGAAAAACAGGACTTTTTTTACTTTTGGGGGGTCTGGTTTTAGCCCAGTAGGACTTTTTTGGATCTTACAATTTGACCTCATTCGTACCTCCCCCTCCTTCACTGGGGATGAGGGGTACTGTTTTTGACTGGAGTTGTCTTCAAGACTATAGCAGGCTCCTTCTTTTGGTGGGGTTTGTTTACAGAAGCTGTCTGTCAATGTACCAGAGAAGAAGTCTTTGCACTAGGTGTCCCTTTTAATATTCCTTTTTTATGGGAGGAGATTAACAATAGAGTAAAAACCGTCTAAAAACTTTATGATATACTCACCGAGTGATCATAAGAACAAGTAGAAAGGAGGCACCCATCAAACGGTGAGAAGTCCATGTCAGTAATAAAATCTATTAAAAAAAAAAAAAACAGTTAATTTCAGAGCTCAGAACAAATGTCAGTGAAATAGGGAGAGTGTGGTAAATACCTGAATGTGCGTGCAGCATTGGTAGTGAGTGATCTTTTCTGCCAACATCTCCAAGTGGAAGAACACCAAGACTTCCTCCTTCAAAATAAAAGATAAAAAATCTTAGACATAAAAACTGCAAATCACCTTTTTGAGAGAGATGGTTGTGATGTTTTGCAGTTACAGATCCCTAACTAAAATTGAATGAGCTGCTGGAGGAGCTTGTCAAATAAGAAATTATTGCATCGTTCATAAATACAGGGTGAACTTTGTCTAAGACAGACACTGTCAGAACCACAACAAAATATCTGTCTTAGAAAGGTATCTGTCTGTGATCAATGTTAAGCCTTAGGGATAGGGATGGGAGGGGGGGGGGTGGAGAACATATATGGGGTATTTGACCTGTATTCTCACCGCTTCCCTAAGGAATTTGCCTTGATGACTGGTTCAAGGGTGGCATTATTTGAATTTAGAATGAGGGGTGTTTGTTTAGAATAGAGTTTACTATAAGCATAAATTTCCACTCATTAGTGATGCAGTGTTCCTTACCTCCTGTGTCCACATTGAACGCCATGAATTTGTCGCTTGCTTTGATGTGATTTCCATGACAACTCTTCAAGTCCCCAACTTTGATACCAGTAACACATTCCTAAAATAACATCAACCAAAAATCAATAATTGCAGTATTTGGTCTTACCAGGACCTAAAACAAGAACACCACACTCTGTGGGAAGTTAACCTAACTTACTACCAGGGTGTTCATTAGGCATCGGAGATCAGAGAATTCTCCGCCTACTACGCAGAATTCTCCGGCTAAATTTCGATGGCAATATGTAGCTATCTTTGCTCTTTCATAATATTCTCCTGATACTTTACTCTATTCTCCTGCTACTACAATTCTTAATGAAAACCCTGACTACACTGTAAGCTAACCACTGCTTTCTATACCATAGGTATTAAGGTCAAAATAAAATACTCTTCAAAAATCCTCGACAACAAGTTACTACCCCTCCTGTCAAAAAAAATATCCTGAAAAATAAAAGATACCCAGACTTTATTTTTTTTTTGTTCTTGCATCTCCGCAGAAAAATGCCTATCAGAACCTCAGAGCTTGTGCCTTGAAAATCAAAGGACTCCAAACATGAAAGATCAGTACATTGCTTCACAATAGAGACTTTAATTTAGATCCACGTTTCCCGCTAACTGCGCACTGCGGGTTGAGGTTAGCCGTTTGCCGTCAGTACATTAGAGACTTAGATAGCGGGAGACTGCATAGAGAGTGGGAGACTTTTCCGCAGGTTTGCGGTTAGCGTGGATCTAAAAGTCTCTAACGTCCTCTTTCTCTACGGTCGAGTACTCTCTAGCTACTGTATATTTCTTATAAATGTTTGCATTTGGAACGGCCACCTTCAAGTATATATGCACAAGCCTTATGCACTGGTCAGCAGAGTTAAGAAAATTATAAAAGTTTGCAGCTCATCGATTCACCGACCGAGTGAATTTCTCCCCAACTGCTAAAACTACAATAACTCGCTCAATGCTTTCACATACAGTTGTGTATATATTCAGGAGTTAAAAATGAGCCATTGAACCTGGGAGTACCCCATAGCATGCACAGTTCAGAAAAGACTAGAAATCAAGGCAGGGCAATATGCAAGCAAACGTGACAGGATGACTGGGAAAAGTGAGAATTTATCTACTTGCCCCACCCCCACATCATAATATTAGTTACAAACATAAGATGGTGACCCCTGGTGGCAGGAAATATCAAGTGCATTTGGGAGTTTTAATTCACAAACAGTAGAACAAAATAACAGTGCTTCTGAGGCGAGAAAGAAGCTTGCAATGTTTGATAGCAGTTTAGTTCTTTAACGATTGGACGAATTATCTGAGTGAGGCAATTAGTCCCGGTATTTAGTGCCTTCTAGAAATCATTAGCTTGATTAAGCTTGCTTCAATGCAAGTTACTCATTTATCACTTTTTAAATAACTCCTCTATGCTTATACCAAAACATGTAGAACCCAATTAAACTTGAAGGAAGCGTTAAAACAGCTTCGTTATGCAGTGAGCTAGTAAGCTGATACGCTTAGAGCAGAAGGAGTAAGCCCATAAAATACTAAAACAGCTCTTTTGAATGGGGAAATATCACAAAACACCGATGTTTACCTCTCGTTTAGGAATCTTTGGAGCAGCATTTCGGTACTTGGAAGTCTGAAATCGCTTCATGTTTGCAATCCGTTTAGAATATATTAAAATCTCATTCAGTCAGCCGAGAAATTCAACCAAACACAAAATGAACAGCGAGCGAAATCTCGTGAAGTCGCTGACTTCCTCCAAAGCACTGCACGACCGCAGGGTCTGATGGGACTATTTTTAAAAACAAAAATTTCGCGGGAATTTTCTCTTACTATCGTCTTTCTTTAAGAGCTTTCTTTGCCTGAATAGCCGATCTCTTTTTAGTGCAAGATTACAAATCAAATGGATCAAAAAAAGAACTTTCTCAACACCATACTATTTTACCAGCGGGTCCTGGTGTACCGGTGTGTGGAGGGGAGGGGATTACATTTATCAGGTTAGCAATACAAAGAGGATTAGATAGTTTTTTACTGAATCCAGCAGCGAAATGCAAAAATAATTAAAATACACAGAAACAATATTGACTATTAAAGTAAACAAACATATTGAAAAAAAACATATTGAAAAAGTTGTCATATTGACTTACTGTTTTGTAAAGGGGAGAGTTATGTTTGTCCAGTGTTTCTAAGTACCTGACGGGTTCTTTTTTTAATGGGGTATTCTTTTTCGTATTTCCTCATTAATGCATTGTCTGCGTAGTTATCTAGACTGCGAGTAATCTCTTATCTTAGCCGCGCAGCAAGCGTTCCCGCGAAAGTTTTCCTAGTTTTGGCTGCGGGAAATTTGGGACGAGAACTATCTTTTATGTACGCAGGCTAGCAGTCTTGGTGCTAGACAGTTCGCGAGATAATTTTAATTTGCAAAATTGTAAATCAGCTCGCGCGCTCTTGGATCCGATGAAAAAAGGGCGACTGTACTGACCGGACTTACCTGTCCTAAGCTGAGTTGTAGCGTTCTACCACTACTATACGCCAAAAGAGAGTGAAAGCTACAGAGGAGAACGCGACCCGAACCATAAAAGACATAAAGCCCTGAACATACCTAAAACTCAAAGCCAAAGGGAAAGAGAACTGTAATTATCATCTCTATTGAAGGGACACCTTAATTAAGGGGACACTTCTCTTGGTCCCGGCCGGCAAAACGCTCATATAGTCTTTGTAATTATCACCTCTAAGGGACAACTCTAGACTACGAACAATCCCTCTTTTCCAGCTTAGTCCGTCGAGCGAGAAACGAAAAAACATTGGCAGCGGTTATTTTCAGCTCGCCAATGTTTATTCGTATCTCGTTGGACGGACTAAGGTGGGAAAAAGGGTCTGCTCGTTGTCTACTATGAAGGGGGCACTTCTCTTGTCAACGCCGGCAAAACGCTCAAATAATCTTTTTAATTATCACCTCCATTAAAAGGACACTTCTCCTTGTCCCGGCCGGCAAATCGCTCATATAATCTTTGTAATTCATCACCTCTATTAAAGGGATAACTCTATTAAGGGGACACTTACCCTCTCTCAGCCGGCAAATCGCTCATATAATCTTTGTAATTATCACCTCTATTAAGATGAAGGTTCCACTGTATACGGATAAGGGTGACGGCGGATCCCAAAGAGGTTGGAACGTTCCGTCTTATAGTGTCTCACCCCAGATATTGGGTGAGACACTGACAAATCACGATATTTTGCGATAGCCGAGTACGATTGAGTTCATCTTTCTACAGTTAACCACATACTGTTAGCTTTAGTAGATAATAATCACCGGTTCTGGTGCAATCCTCGGCCCCCCTAATTTTAACGTTAAAATCATTGATTCTTCCTGTTCAATCCCACACAACTCTCCCAACTTTCTTCCCCTTATTTCTCACGTAACATCAATCACCCCAAAAAACCCCACACGTTTCACTTCTAATTTTTTCCCATGATTTCTCACACAACTTCACTTCTTCTTCTTTCCACACAACTTCCATTCCCTCAATTGTTCACAAACATTTCAAAGTTCCACTTCCACTGTTCTCCTACAATTCCCCACAATTCTACCAATTGCAACATGTTTCACCCATTGCAACATGTTTTTCATCAATTTCGAATACGTTTGAATTAGGGGGCCTCGGATCCCACCAGAACCGGTGATTATTATCTACTATTAAGGTGAAAAATCTATTTCAGAAAGCGAAGCTAGAAATCTATTCCTGAAAGAAAAATGTCTGATTCCGAAGAAGAAATCGATTTCATTCCTGAACTCGTTCAGGAAACCCACACAACATGCCATACTCCCAAAAATCCCCGACTGGAACATTTCAAAGATATCATCCGAAAAAATCAGGGGAAAAATCAAATTCCACTCAAAGATCTCGAGTTTTATCAAGCACAAATTCTCTCCCAGATTCCCCGTGGTGAACTCACAAGAAAAAAAGTCAGGGATTTCGCCAAAGCTGCCAAATGGGGAAAGAAAGCAAATGACCACGCTCATGAAATCTTCAACCACATAACAGGTCACGACGGAAATGATTATGAACATCTGGAGAAATATCTCATCGACGATTTCAAATATTTTTCCCTAGCATATGACGATCTTCATCTCAACAGGAAAAAGTTTCTCAATTGCCACCAAGTTCTTTTCGCCCTGTTGCAGAAGAACGGTTTCAATCCCAATGAAGATGATTTCAAACTGCTCAAACTTTCATCCAGACGGGCGGAACAAGAAAAAATAATCCAAACCATTTTCAAAAAATGTAATTGGAATTAAAATGGATCCATTTGAAAAAATAATTTACAATGAAGACGAGCAAAGCGAAGCGAGCGAAGCGAGCCTCAGTGCGAGCGAAGCGAGTGACCATGACGATTGTTTCACATGCTCAGAGGAAGACGAGCAAAGCGAAGCGAGCCTCAGTGCGAGTGACCATGACGATTGTTTCACATGCTCAGAGGAAGAAACAAGAAGCGTGAATGAGACTCCGACAACATCGGATGATGAATTTATTGTGTCTGATTCGGAGATGGCGGAAGCTGAGCGAAGCGACGAAATCGAAGACTCAATTGAACTTCTCTTTGAATCATTCGTCAATCTCCAGGAGGAACACAAGATTCTCAAAAAGGAACTCCAAAAGCAAAGCGGTCTTCTCTGGGAAATCCACCGGGAAATGAACGAAAGCGAAGCGAAGCAAAACGGGTCAAGCGAAGCGAAACGAAAGCGATGCTAAGCGGTGTTTTGAAATAACAGACTGTGAATATTAATGTCAAACATTCATATTCAAATAACCGCTTATTACCACCCACAACAAGTCATTCATTTTATTTAACTTCATTTTTTTATTTACAATGACGACATAAAAAGTGCCACAGCGTGGCACTAATCAATATTCACAAAAAGTGCCACAGCGTGGCACTAATCAATATTCACAAAAAGTGCCACAGCGTGGCACTAATCAATATTCACAAAAAGTGCCACGCTGTGGCACTAATCAATATTCACAAAAAGTGCCACAGCGTGGCACTAATCAATATTCACAAAAAGTGCCACAGCGTGGCACTAACAAAACGTGTCACCAATAGCGTCTTTATCTTCTCTTTTTTGTCTTCCGTTGGCTTGCCTTCTGTCTCACCAGTAAACTTTTCCTTTATCTCGTCAAAGCATTTTTGTAAGTAAGGTTGAATATCTGGATGTTTTGTGCCAAGTTCGCGAAAAGATTGGTTTACGTCTTTTAACATCTGCTCACTGTTCATGTTTGTTTTCTACTAAAGTTGCTCGCGCAGTGTTTGCGTTTATATAGTGTGAATTGCATCATCTCATTACATCATCTTTATTTTAACTCAAACTTCCTGTGTTTTTTTAACTCAAACTTCCTGTGTTTTTTTAACTCAAACTTCCTGTGTTCCAGTGTTCACATGTGATCATAATGTCTCAGAGATTTTGAACATCACTCAGCAGAACGTTATCTCACCTATTTTTTTGAGATAAGTTTTGAACTTCATTACATCTTCACATGCTTGTTTATATTTTTTGATTGTGAGAAGATTATCACATGTTGTTTTAATTTCTTCCAAATAAGATGTCACTGGTCGTCTTTGGAGAAGTGAGTTGAAATAATTTATCGTTGCTCTTTCAATCTCTTTCGATTTTTCATAATTCTCATAAAGTTGGCCTTCATCCCAGTGATGAGTATCACAAAACTGGCGAAGACCGACATTAATTAGAAAAATGTCTTCCTTCCCATTAAATCGGTGTTCAACATTCATTATTTTATAGGAAAACATAAAAAATTTAAATTTATTAACTTTTTTAACCAAGCTTTTCCACATCGCTCAATGGAACCCAAGAATTAAATTTGTCAGGGTAACTTTTCCATTTTACAAGCGCGAGTTTTCGCTTATTATCGCGGCGAATAACTTTTTCAATTCGAAACACATCTTGCGTTGTCTTTTGAAGTTCCGCCTCGTAAAATGATCCAGTGATGTTTTCTCCCAACAGATCAACTAATTTATACGTTACAGGGTTTGTGTTCTTTATTTCGTCAATCACAAATATCTCCTCTGTCCAATTCGACGTGTAACCTTTGTCAAATATCTTTCGTTTAAACTTTGAAATTCTCACCCTGTCGCCGACTTTGAATTTTGCCGGGTTGTGTTTAGCATAAATTAAATCTCCGAAAAGATTAGCGAAAACCTTTTTCTCATTTTCCTGTTTGCTCGCCTCTGCGGGACTCATCCGAATGCTCGAATGAAAACGATGATTATATTCATCCAGTAATTTGCCAAGTTTGTCCCAGTATATTGTATTGTTGTTCACGCTAAACATTTTAAAGAGTTTCTCCTTAAAAGACCTGTTCCAGCGCTCAACAACAGATGACTTTTCTTCATTTTCCGTTGTATACAATTTTACCCCATTCTTATCAAGCAGATTTTTCATTGTTGCGTTGAAAAATTCACTCCCCTTGTCAGTCCAGAGCATTTTCGGTTTTCGCCCCTTGAATATATCTCGGAAAGCATCAGCCACTGTTTGACCTCGTTTGTCTTTCAGGGGACGAATCCAACCGAATTTTGAGAAAACATCGATCACCATCAGCAGGTATCTGATCCCTTTATTCCACCTCGAAAATTTCCCCATCTCGACTAGATCAGCCGCCCAGATGTTGTCAATCCCATATGCTATGACTCGCCTCTTTGGAAAGCGCCGCCTGATTGGCCGGTGAAGTTCATTTGCCAGATTTTGAGCCCACTGGCCTTCACTCAAAATCTTTTCCCGTTTTTTGAAGCGCCGAGCCCAAGTTTCTGTTTTGCTTGAATTGTGTTTCGCGCCAAAGCATGACCCCACTGTCTTTCTTTCCAGGGAATGGCATCCAAAGCGGCAACCATTTTCCTGTCTGCTTCGTTCTTGCATTTACGCGGATCCGCTTTCTTCGCGCAGACTGAATAATCAACATCGTGTTGCATAGCAACTGCATCTGTTTTTCCTGTGGGCTGCTGCCAGATTTCGAGAATCTTTCCCTTTTCATCAAATCTAACTTGTTTTTCGAGTGGGTTCCAGGGCCCGGTGAAGTTATGTCCAGGCAAAGTGAAACCTTTCTTTGGTCTTGGCAGCTTCCCAATCAGGGAATGAACATCTAAAGCACCCCCATCCAAATCTGCTCGATCTGTTTTATATTTTCTGTTTGGTCGGATCGCCGTGGACAGCTCATTCATCATATCAGCAGAGGTTTTGGCAAGAAATGGTTTCATCTTGTCCAGGGCAAAATCCAATGCTTTTTTCTGAGTGTTTTTATTTCGCAATAATTCACTGGCTCCATAACGACCCATTTCAACTGTCTTTTTTCCCAACCAAGGCAGCGCATGCGCAACGCCAGTCAGCGCAAGTTCACCAATGCCCCCACCTTGTGAGGGCAGATTCAGTTTCCCGAATTTTTCACAAATCTTGTTTTTTTGATTCCGCAGGAAGCGCAATGACAAAACCACATTTTCCTCCCATTTTTTGCAGTCATGTATCCAGACGGTTCCACGCATCCCGTCCTGCGTTTCTCCTTCACGCAATATGATTCCATTTTCAATCGAAATATTCTTTTATGAATTTCTCATTCTTTCCTGGGTCACTCAATGAAAAAACCTTCAACGTGTCATAGAAGGATTTTCGTCGAATCTCATTCAAGAAATATAAGCAATAATATCCACATCGGACAGATTCCAAAGCTTGAATTGGATGCCCATAATTGTAAATTATTTCTTTCCCAATTTTATCTGCATATTTTACCAATTCAATTGGAGGTGATATTGAGAATGAATCAAAGTAATAGACAATATGTGTCTTGATGAATGTGGCAACCCAGTGCGTTCCATTCCCAATAGAATCATCTAGATTAATTATGCAGGAACCAGTTTTATGTAAATGATCTTTTGCATCTCTTGAAAAGATTCCTTTGAAATTGGGAATTTTAAGAAACCTCACCCACTCAAGAATATCAAAGTTTGAAATCGGAATATCTTTCCAAGCTGGCCTCAAAGGATGGCTCCTACTAGCGGTATGTTTTGAAAGGGACTGTTTGGCCCCAGCAGAAGCCCCGATCCAGATTTTTTTTTTCGCCCACGACCTTCCCATGTTCCAAAAAATGGCGGCGGTTGATAGGGATAAAGCCCCGGTTTTGGACTTACCATCAATCCTTTGCCTTTGCCTTTTCTGGGTACTTGAAGCCCCGATCCGAATAATTTCGAAGCAAGCTCAATAGCCATTGGGATTCCTATAGCGGCAAGTGTTCCCAATAACCCACCTTGAATCTGTCTCTGCGTTGGTTTCAACGTAATTCCACTTCCGCTTTGAATTCCTTTTCCCACCAAGTTTCTCTGGCCTTTTGTCAAGAGGTCTCCAAGGGAAGCGAGTTTTGATAAGAATACTGCGGGAACTTCAATGCCTTTCTCAATCAACTTCATAATGAAGGACAACGGATCTCCTGGCACTCCTTCTCCTTTCAGTCGAGGTCGCTGCGCTCCTTTTCCAAATATTTTATCAATCCCCAAGCTCCCCAAGGCACTCAACGCTCCAGTCGCAAGATGCGGGGCAACTTTTGAAACCCCTTTTGTTGCAAATGGAAGCAGCTTCGATCCCAGGGAAATCAACGAAGTCCAAAGACTCCCACCCACAACTTTTCTGATTTGTGTTTTAGAGATTGACAATTCAACTCCCCGCCCCAAACTGATGGCTTTTTGAACTTTGCTTATTTGAGTCTTTGTCAGCAACAGTTCATCTGGCCCTTTCAATTCATTTCGCGAAAGTCTCAATGTTATGGAAGAGTTATTTTTCACAGCTTTTGCAAGCTTTGTTTTTTGCCCATCTGATAATTTCACACCATATGGAATATACGACGTCATTTCAATATTTTGAATATCGAAATAAGTTTTCAGGCCTTGACTAGAAGTTTGTTTGATGCTGTATACAGCTCAATTTCTTTTTCATGCAACACCAAGGCGTTCAATGTGTACTGTGTTGGGTTGGCGCCACTCAATTCGTATCGGAAAGTCAGAGACACAACTCCATCTTTCACATCATCTTCTTGGTTTCGGAGATCGAAGTAAAGCATGCCGAAGAGGTTTTTGAAATTTGCTCGGGTAATCAATGGCCCGCTTAAAACGTCATTATAAGCGGAATTGAATGCCATCAAAGCTCGATAAAGCCTAGTTTCCTCATCCGTTGTCATTTCCAATTGAGGGTAATAAATTGAGTTGTTCAACTCCAGTTGGGCTCGACTGAAGTGCCGGTTGTTTGCTCCAATGCCGAATGTCGTGAATTTGAAGATATCATGTGTCTGGCTATTGTAAGATGCTGTTGGAACAACCCAAATCAACACATGTCGCGGCCTTCGAAGCCCCGTGGAAATGCGAAAGTAGCTATTCACAGCTGCTGTTTGTGTTATTTCATGGTGTTCTTTCAAATATGTCCACTTTTTCGGTTTCAGATAATCTTCAAGATATTGTTTCAAGCCTTTTCCGTTGAAAATGATTTTGGGGCACCACAATCTGAGTTTAGTGAGAATTACTTTTGAATCTGGAGCAGCTCCTTTTCTGAAAATCAAGTTGTTGTCATTTTCAAGTTCCAACAGAAGAGTTGTCTTTATATTTGGGTGAAGGTTATTTTTGAAAGCAGCGAAATAACTGTATAAATTCAGGGGAATTGATATTTTGTTGATATTCGCCGCATCAGTCAGGATCTTTCGTCTGGCAAAACCCTCATTGAAGAGCGCCTCAGCTGGCCGTGCTTCTGTTGTTCCCGTTGATGTATCGGGATAGAAGAACTGATCTTGCCCAACCGAATCGGCATAGGTTTTCGTGTATTTCAAGAGCGTCAATGCATTTGCACTTTCATTTGCTCTTGTGTTGTTATAGATGGTTTGCCCATTGCATTCGACTTGGATTGATTTTATGAATGTCAAACCATTAGTTGTCGTGCAATCTTGGTTACCATTATTTGGCCCCGCGGTTATTCCAGTTGCACTGTCCGCCGTTGTAACAAGCTTAAAGTCAACCTCCAGATATGCATTGTACCAATCAATTGGGTTTGCTTCTGAGGAATTATCCACGTTGAAGTGATAATTAGTTTTTTCCTGCCTGTTGCCATTTGCAATGTTGTCATTGAGTGGTGTTGTTAGATCATAATATGTATATTCGTATCTTTTTACGAATTCCGGGTTTCTAAAATTCACTGCCATTTTATTAGATAGTTTTTTCTTTTCAGAGGAGGCTCTTATAAACATCTTTCACATATTGAAATTTGTCAGTGTCTTCTTGGAAGCGGACTTTCTTCAGTATTTCCCCAATTTCTTTTCCTTTTGTTTCCGGGGGCGCTGGCACTGAGGCTCCCTCCGGTCGCTTCGCTTCACTCGCTTCACTCGCTTTCTTTGTTGTAAATTTATCATAAATTTTTTCACCAATGAGTTGTCCAGTCTTTTCTCCAACTTTCTCTGCTCCTTTTTCAACTAATTTTTCTGCTGCCTTTGAAGCTAATTTTGAAGCTGTTTTTCCTGTTAATTTAGCTGCGAGTTTTGAGAAAACATCAGAAAAACCACCTCCATATCTTATTTCACCTGTATCAGGATCTCTTTCTCTTCTTTCATCCATTTTTAATTACCACAGTCAAAGAAATATCAATATCATTCAAATCAACTTCTCGGTCTTCATCATCAGTAATGTAGAAGGTGACCTCAGAAATATGTGGAGAGTTTATTTGATTCCACAAGTAATTTATTGGTTGAATTTCGAATGGCAATGATCTGGTTTTAGTGTTGGTTGAGAACGTGTAAAGCGCATTTGACCTTTTCCCGGAGACAATTGAATCGCTCAAAAGACTGCATCTGAGATAGAGATTGTCAACACTGTTTGATATATTTGGAAAATTCATTCCATAAGCACTAGCTGTCAGTTTAGCCGCATCAAATCCCACCAAGATGTGAAAGTTTCCACTGTTTGCAAAATCAATTTGAAAGTTCTCTTGAAGTTGAATGAAAACTTTGAAAGTGGTCAAATCAAACAACACATTGATTCCATAACTATCACCTGTGGAGGTCGCTTCGCTCCTTTTCCCAATGCTTTTGTGAATGAATTCGTTGATGTCTTCATAGTCATAAATTCCTGCAGGAAAGGTTATTGTTTCCCATGTCTTGCCCTTGTCTTTTGAAATCACCAACTTGTTGTTGTGGTATTTAGGCCTGATATTATGCCAGCTTGCCGTCATGGAAAGATGATCCAAAGCCAGCCAGTGCGGTTTATTCTCTTCCAGCTGCAACTCTGGAGAAAACCTCGTTGTGAAATTCCCTGGTTTATTTTGTGGGTTTTGTTTTCTTGCATCAATTGATTTAAAGACAAGTACTCGATTTACATCCATTATTTTAAATACTTCTGATAAAGTTTTTCATGCATTGTTCTATCGATTGCTCCAATTCTCAAGAGTTCATCATTTATTTGGGAAAGATCATTCCTCAAGACATGCGAATTGTTGCCAGCAGCCATTGAGCCAATCAAAATTTTCATCCGATCTGCCAGCTCTTCTGGCTTTTGATAGAAGACAACGCTGGA
Organism: Cladopsammia gracilis; assembly: GCA_022457155.1. Classification (NCBI taxonomy): domain Eukaryota; kingdom Metazoa; phylum Cnidaria; class Anthozoa; order Scleractinia; family Dendrophylliidae; genus Cladopsammia; species Cladopsammia gracilis. The sequence continues at coordinate 728,999 of JAJGOT010000117.1, forward strand.
TCCCACCATCCTTGATTTACCTGAGGATTTGTGAGGTGGCATATTTGACAGTGTGTTCAAATCGTTGAAAATCCTCACGGCATTCAAGGAATAGTTCTTTTTCGGGTTGAATCTCTTTGTTAGCAGGTCGATGAGTGATTTGTCTGCATCAGCCTGATAGATCAATTTACCACCTCGGAAGGCATTCAGTTTCATTTCATTGAAAAGTTTGGGGACATCGATGAGAAGCCCACCATAGTGGTCTTTTTGAATCTTGAAGGCATTTCTGCGAGGTTGTTTGTATTTCCTGAGCCCCGTTCCCGTTTTTTTGTATTTTGGTAAAGCTTTAATCATAGTTATTGTGAATAGGTATTTCTCAAAGATTGGCCTTTCCACATCTCTCCGTTTTTCTAATTCTTTAACGAGCCTATCTTTTGACTCTGGGCTGAGTCCTTTTTTGTTTTTCATCCCCGTGATTTCACCAGATACCTTTTTTCGTTCTTGCTTTGCTTTTTTCTCCGTTTCGATTAAGCCATCTGATTCCAATGAAAGTAAGTCATTAGGTTCTGGTAACCCGATTGCCTTGATAAATGCTAATTCCGACTCTTCAAATCCTTGGTTCGGGATAAGGATGTCTGCTTTCGGCACCGCGGTTGCTCCCTTTTCTTCTTCCGCAGCAGGTACCTGAGGAAGCTCTCTATTCTGCGTGACGATGTCTTGGATGCCTTCAGTCAACGCAAGTTGATTTTGCCTGAGTTGCTCAATCACTGCATCTTGTTTTGCATCTGTCTTCTTTTGTTGCTCAAGCAAGGGTTCTCTGAGAGTCTTGAAATAATCACTCATTACCACATCCCGCCCTTTTTCTCGGTCTTTCACCTCATTCTTCACTTCTGTGACGGCTTTCGCGATTTGATATCCCTGCTGTTCACGTTCGGCAAACTTCTTTATTCTTTCAAGATCCATTTTAAGTGACAAAATAACATTTATCTTTGGAGATAAATGTTATCTCAACACTTAAAATGAAGATTCCAAATTATGATCGAAACGCGAGCGGAGCGAAGCCAGACCGAAAATATTGTGATTTCCTTGATGAAGATTTCCGAATGCTCATTGCGGGTCAAACCCGTTGCGGAAAAACAAACACTTTGATGCACATGTTGCGAAAACCTCTCGTCTTCTATGATAAAATTTATTTCTACTCTCCCAATCAACATCAAGACAAAATCGTTGATCTACAAAAGTTGATGGAAGGTGTCAGCCAAAAAGTCGGATATCCAGTTCTCGAAATTCTGGGGCCAGATGACATCATGAATACCTCAGATTATCCAAGCAACAATCGGAAAGTCATCGTGTTTGATGACCTCATGAACTCATCCGATCGAATTCAAAAACAAATCGCAAATCATTGGACAGATGGAAGACATCACGGAATCAGTCCAATTTATCTTTCCCAGTCCTATTATGATGTTCCACAAAAGATTCGTTTGAATTGTTCCCATATGATTCTGTATCCACCAGCAACAAAAACTCACCTCGATCTCATTGCAAAGGAGAATTTGATTGACCCCCATCTTTTCAACAAACTTGGACCCTTCGAATTCCTTTTCCTTGACAAAGAAAAGAAAAGTGTTGCCAAAAACTTTGATGAAACCTTTTAAAATGGGCATATTCAACAATGTAGGACGATACACAGGTGTTGACATGAGGGAATACATGAAAAATTTCAACAAACAAGTTCAACAAGGTGGTTTGAAATTAGACACCAACAATAATTATGATATCCAACAAAAACGACTGGCTAATGTTGCCGAAGGAGTTGACAATGATGACGCAATCACAAAGCACCAAGTTGACACGCTTGCAACGCAATTGCGGGCAGATTCTCTCCAGGTGGATGGGTCTTCCCATATGACTGGGGATCTTGATCTCAGGGGACAAAAACTCATCAACCCCGGGGAAATAGAAATGAATCGCAAATTGATCGTCAATCTGGACACGGATGAAAACCAGGATTTGTCAGCGGTGAATATGGTCACATTGAAAAAATTCCACCCCAATGCTCCTGAACCAACTCATGAAGTCACGAAGGACCTGGATTTGAAAGGGCTTTTCAACGTGAAAAACTCAAAACAACAAACATGGCATGATTTGGGAGCGCATTATAACAACCTGGTTTCTTATAATGACACCAAAAATATCTTTCTCAGCCGCAAAGAGACGTTTCCAATGGAGACGGCTTTGGATATGGGAAATCACACCATTTTTAACGTGAAAGATCCCGAAGTTGCCGATCAGGGCGCAAATATGCGATATGTGGATGCCCAATCCGCGAAAAAGCTTTCGTTGGAAGGCGGAACAATGACCGGAAACCTGGATATGAACTCGCAACAAATAAACAATATCGCAGCGCCAACTCTGAAGCATCAACCCACGTCAAAATCTTATGTGGACGGCAAGATAGGAGGTGTGGTAGCCCACACGATGGAATTAGAAGAGAAACTTAAAGAATATGTCAATGAATCGCATATCACGTCAACCTCTCACCCAAAGGACGCATTCCGCTATCTGATGGAAAATGTGGATGAATCCAGCTCTGAACATGATATGGAAGTAACTGGCATAACTGATTTTTCAAATTCACCGCATCATTTCAACAAGAAGGCTTATGACTTGAAAATAACAAAAGATCATTTCAATGAATACGATGGGAGACTTGGATTCAATATGTTCAAACTCCCAGAGGGAGAATACACCGTGTGCGTGGAATTCTTCCCCGCGTCAATGGATGGTGTGAGCGTCAACGTTGTGAGCGCCAGTCTGAATATCAATCAGCAATCAACTAAGAAGTTTTCGGGGTATTCCAGATCCATCATCCACATGCACAAATGGAAGATCACTCCACCTGAATTTATTTTCCTGGATTTGAAATGGCGAGGCACTGCCGAGTCCGCTGAAAAAGGAAATGCAAATCTGATCATATATGGCATTGCTGGTTCCCAACCTGATGTTGCAAGCAGCGTCTTCGATTTCCCTTTCGTTTTCGAAGCAGGGAAGATGGTTATGGAGACTGACTTGGATTTGAATGGCCACAAATTGCTCAATTCAAATTTGAAGAATAATTTCATGCTGATTGGAAGATTTAGAAAATCATCTGGAGACGCCATAAATATACTTTTTGATAATTTTTTCAATGATATAGTCATCCCCATTCGATGCAAATTAATTAAAGCGTTTTCTCAAATTTTATCGAAAACATCTTCTTTTCCACAACTAAGTTTATATCTCCCAGATAAAGAATCACAAAGTGGAACGAGGGTTAGCAGAGATAATAGAATTCAATTATTTTCTTTTTCAAATGTTGTTTATAAGGAAGGAGAATTATTTACAGCAAGAATAGATGATCGAACATTAAATATTGGCCAGGCCCAAATCACATTTCTTTTTGAAATTATCTAGAAAAATGAGAGCGAGAGAAGCGATCGAAGGGAGCGAGCGAAGGGAGCCGAGCCGAGCGAAGGTGAAACCCACGCGAAAACAAAACATTTTTGGTTTCAATCACATCAACCCCGCAATTCGGGAAGAAGAACTGGAAGAGATCAAAAAACTTTATCGATTTTATCACAAAAGATTTTGGTGTTTGAAACGAGCGCATGGTCGATTCAAGAAAATGAATCTGCTCATAAATTTAACCTCTTCCGGCCTGGTTGCAATCGGGACGATTGCTGGGGCAACAACAATGAATCCAATCGTGTTGGGAGTGATTTCAGGAGCAGGATTAGTTTTGAAAACCGCGAATGAAATGAAGAATCTGAAAAGCAAAATTAAGATGGCGAAATTCGCTTTCACCACCTATGAAAAAACATTGAGTGATTTGCGCTTCGCTTTGCGGGGAGGAAAATTCGACAGGGATGAATTTTTGTTTTCAATGGAAGCGATTGATGGGATTGTGATTGATTTGGGGTTGGATTTGGAAAAGTTTGAAGCTGAATGGGAGAAAAAATTTGAGGGTTGAGTGAGCGAAGCGAGCCGGGAGTGAGCGAAGCGAGCCGGGAGTGAGCGAAGCGACCGAAGGGAGCCGTTGCGAGCCGGGAGTGATTCAACTCCAAATGGAGTGAAATCACACATTCCCAAGCGAACCAAAATCTGGTTCCATAATCATTTCAACAACTTCTGCTGCTGAGAAATCTTCTTCAAAATCATTTCCATCAAAATCAAAAAAAATCTAAAAGTTCCCCAAGAAAATCTTCTGGGTGATGACCTGATTTTTCGAGTTCAAGTAAAATTTTTATTGCAAAATCGTCATTAAAATTGAGATTCATCAATTCTATAATATAATCACTGTCTTCCATCATTCTTTCGAAATCTTCTGCTTCCATTTTTAAATAAGAAAAAAAATTATTTTTTTTTTTACTCCATATAAAATGGAGTTGAAGGAATTGAAAACGAACCAAATCACAACCGAAGAACCGCAAATGAAAAAAACAATACAACCATTTGTTGAAATCCCTCTCCGGTTCAAAGAAAGACCAATCACTCTCAAACTTGAGAAATGCGTCTTTAAAATTCATAAGAATGAAAACGGATTTTCATTGGGAATCAATCTAGATCAATCACCCCCTGAAATCAAAGAAAAGATGAAAGAGATAGAGGGGCAGATCAGAAAGCTTGCAATGGAGAATAAGTCAAAAGTTGTTAGACAAAATTGGAGATTCGGAAATTTTTCAGAAACAGATTTCAACCTGATTAAAACGGATCGAAGCGAGATGGAAAAAGTTTGGGGAAAGTTGTGGTTGACTCAAAAAGGAAACATCAGCGTTCCATTCTCGAAATTTGGTGAAGGAGAAGTTGGGCAAAGAAAATCCATTCGGTTTGACCCGCATGATCACATTGGAGAAAAACTAACAGGGCATGTGATCTTTCGAATTTCTCGCATCTTTTGTGGAAACTGTCAATCCATTTCATGTTCAATCAATTCAGTTTTTGTAACAAAATTCAATGGAAACGTTTCAGCGTTTGATAACTTTGAAGATACTGAGGAGGCAGACTGGTAAATGAAGTGAATGAAGACTTGTAAGTTTTTTCATTTCAAAGAAATGAAAAAATAAAACGTTTTCAATGAGGTTAATTTTTTACCTTGATTTTTTTTCCCCTCTGATTTTCACTCAATTTTTCAATGAAGAAAACAAATTCAGGAGATTTCCATGTGAGATAATGAGTGATTTCCTCAGAATCAAGGAAATGAGTTTTCTTCTTGAGGATTTGATTGATAAAAACTTGGCTTGAAATTTTAAACTTTTCTAGTTCATCCAAATCAAAAATATCTTCTCCATCAACTTGGAAAAAAGGTTTATCTGTTATTTCATCCTGAATGAAAAAAACTTTTCCATCTTTCCTTTTAAATTTTTTGTTTGCTCTTTTGAGAACTCTCCAAATGTTGGCAATTGGAATTCCTGTTTGCTGGCTGGCTTCCTTAAATGTATAAAAAATATTTTTTTCTTTTCCTTCTTCCTGAATCGAAAACTTCATTTTATTTGGGGAAATATTTTTTTTTTTATTTTCCCAAATAAAATGAATCTGCGAGATTTGAAAAACTGGGCCCGTGAAGAAGGAATTAAGGGGTTCTCTCGAATGTCCAAAGCCGAATTGATGGAACTTTGGGAAGAATCTCAACCCGAGGGACCGAGAAAGAAAGGAAATCTCGGCGCCCCATTTATTTTCAAAGCCCCGAAAACCCTCCTAGATTCGAGAAATAAAAAAATTCCTGTTCCTATTTTAGTTCCGGAAAGAAGAGATTTTCCTTCCAGAAGAATTCCTTCAGTCGTTCAACAAAATGTTGAAACAGTTTCTGATTGGTTGAAATGGTTGGAAAGTACGGATGATGTTGATCTTCGGAGAAGATCGAATCCCGCGGTTGAAAGATTGAAGAAGCAGATTGAGAATTTGTGGGATCGTCAATTTGTTGTTAAAGAAAGAAGATCCGCTTTGAATGGATTTGCAAGACAATTGGAAATTCAAGGAGATGATTCCCCAACTCCTCAAGATTTTCTCCGGCGAGTGAGAGGTGATGTGGTTGAGTTGATTAAGCAAAATCGACAAACCAGAATCAAATGCGTGTTGGTGTGTCGGCTGGTGAAGCCTGACTTGGATGATGAAACAATGATTGAAGAGACGCCATTTTTTCATTCACGCATGAAAAGAAATTTGGAGGGAACTGACGCTGATGAGTTGTTTGATGAAATGGGGATAGAAATGATTGAGAATCTGGAGAATTTTAATCGAAGAGGAAGTAATTGGGCGTTTGAAAGAGTTATCAGATTGGAAATTCATTTAGTTCAATGGAACCCATTGGGTGGATCTTCATACATTCCTCTTCCAAAAGAAGTGGCAAATAAGAACGCTGTGGTGAATATGCAAAACGAAGATGAGATGTGTTTCAAATGGTGCATGGCAAGAGCAACACATATGGTGACACAGAATCCTGAAAGAATCACACGTTTGCTGAGAACACAAGCTGAAGAGCTTGATTGGAGTGGAATTGGGTTTCCAACGACTTTGGCAGATATTGAAAAATTTGAAAGGAGAAATGACATTTCAGTGAATGTTTTTGGGTGGGATGGAAAGCTTTTCCCCCTGCGAGTGACGGATAAAGAAAAGGTCCAACATGTTGACTTGTTGCTGTTGAAAAAAGAGTTTAAAAGCCATTTCTGCATCGTGAAAAACTTTTCGCGATTGGCTGGGTCGCAAGTTTCAAGGACTGAACATCAAAGATTCTTCTGCAAGAGATGTATCAGTTCATTTCCCAGTGATGAAAGCCTGAGAAAACACCAAAGCAAATGTGTGGAATTTGAAGCAGCGAAGATTGTGATGCCTGAAGGTGAATGTTCTTTCAGCAACTTCTCAAAGATGATTCATGTGCCAGTTGTGGGTTATGCTGATTTTGAATCAATTTTGAAACCTGTGGAGGATGAGGGAAGGAAGAAGACTCAGAAAATGCAAGAACATCTTCCCTGTGGATTTGCGTTTCATTTGGTTTCCCCGTTTTTGGAAATGGAGCCTGTGTTGAAACGAGCTGGAAATGAAAAGGAATCGTTAGAACTTCCTAAAGAATTCATCAGAAAACTCATTGAGGAAGTGAAAAAGGCACAGCTGGGATTAAAACAGAAGAAAATGATTCCACTCTCCCAAGAAGAATGGGGAATTTACAATCATGCCACATTTTGTTGGTTGTGCCGGGGTGAATTTGAAGGTAAGGGAGAAATGATGAAAGTGCGAGATCACTGCCATTTCACTGGGAAATTCAGAGGAGCAGCTCATCGCTATTGCAATCGAATGTTTCAGAGACCAAAATTCACCCCCGTGTTTTTCCACAACCTGGCAAACTATGACTCACATCTTTTCGTGAGGGCTTTGGGTACATTGGATGAAGTTTTGGATGTACAATGCATCCCCAACAATGAGGAGAAATATATTTCCTTCTCCCTGAAGTTTGAATTGAAACGGGAAAATACTTGGGATGGAAAAGAAATTGTTGTGAAGCATGAAATCCGTTTTTTGGACTCTTTCAAATTCATGGCATCTGCCCTGGGAAATTTGGTTGGGAATCTTCCCAAGGTAGATTTAACAGAAACTGCGAGATTTTTCCAGGGAGAAAAGTTTGACTTGATGACAAGGAAAGGAGTTTATCCCTATGAATTCATGGATTCATTTGAAAAGTTTGATGGGATCTTACCAGAGAAAGAAGCGTTTTTCTCCAGATTGAATGACGCAGGAATTGGAGATGACGATTTTGAGCACGCGAAGAATGTCTGGGAGAAATGGCAGATGAAAAACATGGGAGAGTTTCATGATCTCTATCTGAAAACGGATGTGTTGTTGTTGGCAGATGTTGTTGAAAATTTTCGAAAACTTTGTGAGGAAAACTATGAGTTGGATCCTGCTCATTTCTTTACAACCCCTGGGATGGCGTGGAATGCAATGTTGAAAATCACAGGGGTGAAATTGGAATTGTTGAATGACGTGGATATGCTGCTGATGGTTGAAAGAGGAATGAGAGGTGGAAATTCCAATGCATTCAAGAGATATGCAAAGGCAAATAACAAATTCATGGAAGATTTTGATGCAAGCCAACCCTCCAAATTCATTGTTTATCTCGATGCAAATAACCTTTATGGATGGGCAATGTCAAAGCCTCTTCCAGTTGGTGATTTCAGATGGATGAAGGAAGATGAACTTCGGAATTGGAAGGAATTTGTGGATGAAGAAGGCGTTGGATGCATTCTGGAAGTTGATTTGGAATACCCAGAGGAGCTGCATGATTCACACAATGATTTTCCCCTGGCTCCAGAAAGTTTAAAGCTGGGTGGAGTGTGGAAGTTGACTCAAAATCTGAGAGATAAGAAGAACATGGTCCTGCATGGAGAAAATCTGAAACTGTATCTTTCCCTGGGAATGAAACTGAAAAAGGTGAGAAGAGGGATTGCATTTCGGGAAGAAGCCTTCATGAAATCTTATATTGACAAAAACACGAAATTGAGAATGAACGCCAAGAATGCATTTGAAAAAGATTTCTTCAAGTTGATGAATAATTCAGTTTTCGGGAAGACAATGGAGAATGTGCGAAAAAGAGTTTGCATCGAACTGGTGAAAGATGCTGAAAGAGCAGAGAAACTGGTTAACAAGTCAAACTTTGCTGATTTGCAAATTTTCGATGAATTTCTGATTGCGGTGAAGATGAGGAAAACTCAGATTGTGATGAATAAACCAGTTTATGTGGGAATGTCCATCCTGGATTTGTCGAAAACCTTGATGTACGACTTTCACTATAATTATGCAAAGAAAAAGTGGAAAGATCTCCAAGTTCTTTACACAGACACAGATTCACTGGTTTATGAAATTGAAACAGAGGATTTCTTTGCTGACATTGTGGAAGATGTAAAAGAGCGTTTCGATACAAATGACTTTCCCAAAGATCACCCCGCTGTCTTGAACGGGTTGCCAATTGTGAAAGAAAACAAGAAAAAGATTGGGTTGATGAAAGATGAATGCGGTGGGAAAATGATGAAAGAGTTTGTGGCATTGAGACCAAAACTTTATGCTTTCCTGCTGGATGAAGGAAAGGAAGAAAAGAAAGCAAAAGGAGTGAAGAAATGCGTGATCAAAAAGCAGTTGCGGTTTGAAAACTTTGTGAAATGCTTGAAAGGAGAAGGAAATGAAATTCGAAAGCAAAATGTGATTCGAAGCAGACAACATCATCTTTACACAGAAAGAATGGAGAAGATTGCGTTGTCTAACAATGACGATAAGTTAATAGTCTTGGAAAATGGAATTGACACGTTTGCAAGGGGGCATTGGAGATTGGGTGAAAGAAAGGAAGTGGAAGTGGAAGTGGAAGTTGAAAGAAAGGAAGTGGAAGTTGAAAAAGAAAAGATTGAATTAAAAATGCCAAAAACGGAAGAAGATATAAAAGCAGAGCGGCTGGAGAAGAAACGAAAACAAATTATTCGCTTCCTGAAAAAGAAGGAGAAATTCGGAGAACGTGTTGAGTTGTTCATTCTGGAGCAAAAATTTCATGTGAAAGAAGATGTTCTGTTGGGAATGGGAATGAAATTTTTGAAAGGAAACTCAAGATATGTGGTACAGGAAGAGGAATAGATTTCTAGCTTCGCTTTCCAAAATAGATTTTCAAAATTCATTTTCAAAAATTCATTTTCCGAAATAGATTTTCAAAATTCATTTTCCGAAATAGATTTTGAAAATTCATTTTCCGGAATAGATTTCTAGCTTCGCTTTCTGAAATAGATTTTCAAAATTCATTTTCAAAAATTCATTTTCAAAATTCATTTTCCGAAATAGATTTTCAAAATTCATTTTTAAAATTCATTTTCAAAATTCATTTTCCGAAATAGATTTTCAAAATTCATTTTCAAAATTCATTTTCCGGAATAGATTTTCAAAATTCATTTTCCGAAATAGATTTTGAAAATTCATTTTCCGGAATAGATTTCTAGCTTCGCTTTCTGAAATAGATTTTTCACCTTAATAGTAGATAATAATCACCGGTTCTGGTGGGATCCGAGGCCCCCTAATTCAAACGTATTCGAAATTGATGAAAAACATGTTGCAATGGGTGAAACATGTTGCAATTGGTAGAATTGTGGGGAATTGTAGGAGAACAGTGGAAGTGGAACTTTGAAATGTTTGTGAACAATTGAGGGAATGGAAGTTGTGTGGAAAGAAGAAGAAGTGAAGTTGTGTGAGAAATCATGGGAAAAAATTAGAAGTGAAACGTGTGGGGTTTTTTGGGGTGATTGATGTTACGTGAGAAATAAGGGGAAGAAAGTTGGGAGAGTTGTGTGGGATTGAACAGGAAGAATCAATGATTTTAACGTTAAAATTAGGGGGGCCGAGGATTGCACCAGAACCGGTGATTATTATCTACTAGCTTTTGTTTACACAGTAAATCCACTATATAGTCATCTTTAAATGTGAGGTTCTGCTTTAGTCTAGCGATACATCTACCTCTCCATTGCAAGCCATGACTGATAAAGTATTTGTTTGATCTTTTTTAATTTCTTGTCAAAAACACTGTTGGAAAACTTAATATTTTCAGTATTTATCAATCAGACTGTTTATGTTAAAGTGGTTGTAATCAGTAAAAGTTTTTTTTTAACATTCAATGTAAAAGTCAAATAAAATATCTTGGTGTATATATTGATCAAAACTTGCACTGGGGACCACAGATTCAACACATAAACAACAAGATAGTGAAAAATGTAGGCATCATTAATAAATTAAGATATTATGTAGATCTTCATACAGTAAGGCAGTTGTATTTCTCCTTTCTTTATCCAGGATTCGTAAGATTAAAATTAAGATTAAAATTAAACAGAAGAACGTAAGATTAAAATTAAACAGAATAAATGTGTTCGTAGCATGTTCTTTGCTTATAGCAGGGACAATGCTATGCCATACTTCAATCTTTTAGGAATTCTTACACTTGAAAACATTTACAAATTTAAAGTAGCTCTTTTCACACATAAAATTATTAACAATGGAGCTAACATCCCTATGATATTTAAAGGAACCATTGCCCTAGCCTCTGAGGTTCATAGCTATAACACCAGATTTGTATCCAACTTTAATTTTCATCGGCCAATGATAAATAATAATTATGGAGCTGCCACTTTTGCTTTACTGGGCCAAAAATCTGGGAAGAAATTCCCTCTAAGTTAAAAAAACTCCCGTTTAATAGCTTCTACAAACAATACAAACTGCACCTTTTAAACACCCAATGTGTAATTTGATTTCACTGCTCTCCTATTTCCATTGTTTATATATATATATATATATATATATATATATATAAATTCTTGAACTTGATTTGAATGTATTTCAGAGAGCGCTCAACTCTTAGAGGAGCATTGACAATTATAATAAATTGGTTCAAGACTTCAAAGGTAGTTCATCGTTTTATTACATCGTTTTATTAGTAATAAAACGATGAACTACCTTTGAAGTCTTGAACCAATTTATTATAATTATATATATATATATATATATATATATATATATAATTGTAGTATAACCTTATGCACTTTTAATTTCTCCAGCCTCTGCTTTACGTTTATTAAATGTCTACGCCAGTTAGTTACACGTGGCAGTGACCAACTCGAAAGCCTAAGCTACTTTGGTCACTGCACACATTCCAACTTAAATGATTTTTGTAATTTAATGTTGTTGTTGTTTTTTGTTTTTTTTTTATGACGCATTGTACTTTTTTTTTGTAAATTACTGAAAAAAAAGTGTTTAAACAGGAGATATAGATCAGCCGAGTCTGTGGTAGAGATAAAGTTGCCTAAAGAAAAACAATGACTAAAAATAAGACTACAGCGTTACTTAATAGAAGACAATGGTTCTATAAATTATCTACTGATTCAACAAACATTTTTACGAACAACAAATTGTTTGATTTTAAGACGAAAAACAAGTTTCGTGATCCACGCTGAGCAAAATAAAATGATCGCTGAATAGGCACCACGTCAATCTCGTTCCGAGAGGCCGCGTTCCTTTTGGTCAGCACCAAGGTTGCGTGAACCCTAGGTACTTGGTGTATCCCTGATCATAATGTATGGTACTTCATGTATCCCTTATTGTAATGTATTTAGATATAGTGCAGTGTAATTTAGGGTCGGATTACAGTATCTAGGATTGAAGCACTGATTTTAGTATTTAGGGTTAAGCACTGATTCCAGTATTTCCAGTGTATCGAAAGGGTAAGTTCTTATATATGGTCTGGGCTGGCAGCATATTATCTTATATCCCTTAAAAATTGCAATTTCCGGCAGCTAGTCCTCGGTGGTACAGTGGATAGTGTGCATGGAGTAGATCATACGGCCCGGGTTCGATTCCGCATTCTGCTGTTTTTATCTTCTTTTTCTACTGAAATAAAAACTAAGTGTTTAAATACAAAATAATAAGGGATACACCAAGTACATACCGCGTGAACGTTCGGTCTCCGCTGACCTGAAACGTGCGGGCTCTGGAGACGAGATTGGCACCACGTTTGTTTTTCTCAAAACTCTGCACGTGCTGACTCACGTAAGCAACTGAAATTGAAGAGCGCGTGCAAACTGTGTTCAGCCACCTTAAATGGGATCATTTTGAAATTTTAGCAACTGGGCGATCGGATATCCATTGTAGAATTAAGGAGACATTATTGATTAAGGATTTAAAACCAACTTTAAATGAAAATGTGGGTAGTGAGAAACTTTTTCTATACTAGCCTTGTATATATGTTTATATTTTCTAGCAGACTTTAGATAGGTCTGTACATTATCTTTTTTTCACTACTGTCATTTCTTTTAAATTAGGCTCCAGTCTTTCTCCGTAGCATTTAAATTTATTATATTATATGTATGTTAAAGCATACGAAACGTCAAGTCATTGCGTTGTTTTGTCATGTTTATAACCGCAGTGTGTATTGTATTTCTGCTTTACAGTTGTAATCATTTATAGTGCTAGCCCCTGAAGCTTTATTTTGCAAAGCGAAATATTGGGCTCTATTATATTCCACTTTTATTTTATTTGCTTCTGCTTCTGTTTTTCTACCGTAAGGATCAGTTTGCCGTTTCTTTTGTTTCACTTCAAGTATTAATACTGATCTAGGTCTGGAAACCCAGATCCGGCGTTTCTAAACGGTTTGTTGCAGTGATCGTGCATTCTATGTTTCTCTTGGCCTATATAGGTTGCAGTAACAACAGAAGAGTGGTAAAGAAGGGTTTTTAGGTGTGGTGATTTCTTTGTGCAAGAAACAAACCTCCAAAAAAGCCCTACCCCAAGCATAAGATAAAAAATAGACCCTCAGGGGTGGGTGTTAATTTTAATGTTGGGTGTTTATACAAAGAAATAGGCCAATTTCGATAAATTAAAATGCTTACTTGACTGCTAGAGGAATAAAACAAAGGAAATTAATTATTTATCCCTAAACCTTAATGTGATTTATTTTGTCTTATTCCTCTAAGCCTCGGAGCCAAGTAGGAATTTTAATATACAGCTATTTCAATAAACCCAAGACATTGCGGATCCAGCTCATCTTGCCTAAATTTGTCCTGTGAATATATTCTGCAGGTGAACCCACAATGCCTTGCGGTCTTGGAATGAATTTCGCGAGTATTAATTTTCGCGATTCCAGGAAGAAAGTAATTAATTTCGCCATGTCATTTCTTTAATCTCCCAAGCCTTAAAAGAATGTTCACAAAATAGCTATAAAGAACAAGAAGAAATTAAATTTTAAAGGATACTAAAGCTTCTGGAGATTTCCGCCCGAAAAAGCCGGCCAAGATTTTGGACTTAAAAGTACCTTTGTAAGCTACATATACACGTACTGTGAGAAAAGGGGACCTGAATTACAAGAAGTTAAAGTGCACCTAACCCCAAAATTTTTTTGGCTTAATCAACTCTATGTACGTTGAAAAGTTGAATAGTTAAATATTTCTTGTTTTTAATGTCGCGTTAGTGAGTTATAGAGATTTGAATTTACAAAATGCTAATTAGATGACGTAGATTCGGGAATCATTTATTATTCAACTGCTTGTTTTTACCTCCAAGTGATATTTTTTACGAATCAATTGACTATCCACAGTTTATATTTGGTATTTCTCAAATTGATTTTCCTTAAGTTGTATACTGCGTATTGTTAATTGACGTACAAATAATGGCAAATTCCCGAATCTACGTAATCTAATTAGCATTTTGTAAATTCAAATCTCTATAACTCACTAACGCGACGTTAAAAACAAGAAATATTTAACTATTCAACTTTTCAACGTACATAGAGTTGATTAAGCAAAAAAAAAAATAGGGTTAGGTGCACTTTAAATCAATTTAGTTTCCTTGGTAACATAAACAAAACAGAATGAAAAAAATTGGTGCGGTCCTGATGAAAAAATAGTAACAAATAAAACTTACACTACTTTCAAAAGAAACGTACAGCTGTGGTTATTACCTTTGCTTATCTCGCAATTTGTAAATCGGGCTTTAGGGCTTAAATACTATCAGACAAGTTTTTCCAACTTTCTGTTTCTGCCAAATAACATCTTATCGACAGAAACTGAACAATGCCACATATTAAATGTTATTTATTCACCAAGACATCCAATTGTAACGAGAGGTGTTTGGCCTGTGTGACTGTTAGCAGGGAACTTGGTGAATATCGAGGCTTGACGACCAAAATACTTCGTGAAGACGCGAGGGAACTGAATGATTGGCAAATACTGTCTTGCTGACGACTGTGAACGGGGGAGGAAAGCTCGGTAGAGCAGACTAGCTCGCTGCTGTCACTCGTAACAAACTGACAAAAGTACAGGGTTTAGTTTCTACATCCCAAGGAACAAGGAAGCGAAGCAAGGACTGAGACGTCTCTGGAACACTGCAACTTCTTTACTTGAAGTAATCGATTTACAACAGTTCTGGTGCCACTTTTATATCATCTAAAGTTAATACAGGTGTTCACTTATTTCAAAAGAATACAACTTAGTTCATTTAGAATACATGTGTTAAGTTTATCCAAGAGTAACAATTTGATTGGTCCACTTTCTCGTTTATCATGATAAAAACATAATACTCGTCTCTTTCGTGTGAACTTTTGAAAACGCACATGTTGTAAACTGAGCTGTATTGATAAAGCATAACAGAAATGAAATTGAAATGTAAAATGCTTCCTGGTTAACAAAGAAAGCATATGTTCTATTGAAATTTCTTCCCTAATGAAAGTTGTAGAATTGTGATGATTGTAATAAATCGAACTGGCTCGTTATTGTCTTTGATCCGACTGATTACAATTGTCTATTACTCTGGGCCGGGTTGTTCAAAGCACGATTAAGCTAACCCAGGATTAGCATCAATTTTGAATCCAGATAAATACTGAACTAATTAGTGAAAGTTGTTCCCAAGTTTTGTTTCTTTTTTCCTTCAGTTTTGACTTTTCCTTATCTCTAGCTAAAAATTAGCCTTAAAGAACATTTTTTTAAGTAGAGAAATAAAATCCTCTGTTAACTTTTAATCCTTGGTTAGCTTTAATCGGCTTTCGAACAACCAGGCCCAAGTTACATAGTTATGCGTTGAGTATTCAATTGTCAATAAATGTCAATCATGATAACAGATTACGACATCCCTCCCCTTTCAACTGGAACGACTTCAAACAAGTACGAAACGTTATATAATGTTCATGCGATACGAGTGTTCAGCTTATGATTCTCAAAGTTCTTATTTCGTTTGAGTTATGTCACTGCACGAGATGCTTGAGTTGAGTGTTAAATGTTGATCTTTTGGCTCGTTCTGATCGTCTTGGTAATGTTTCTGCTGCTGCTGATAGTGGTTCAGGTTCCTGTTGCTCGGGTCCGTTGGGTTTTTCGGCAGGTTCAGCTTGTACAGGAACAGCTTGTCAGGAACTAAAAGATATGCGTGTCGAAACTCTGGCTTTGATTCCCTTTGCGTTGATCTGAGATCCCTTTACTTGTGTGATGATGTAGACATACGGTTCGTAGGGTGTTTGACCTTTGCGCTTGTTCTCTCGTTTTACAATGACGGCATCTCCCTCTTTTCAGTGTATGCGTTTTCGTGTTGTGTCGCTTTTCATGGTACTCTTTGCATTTCTGCTTGTAGGTTCGGTCACGCTCTCGAACTTGCTCGTCCTTGCTGTGGATCTCTGTTGGAAAGTGGTCTAACTTTGTTCTCACATCCCGATTCATGAGTAGTTGTTACGGTGTCATCTTTATCGCAGGATGTGGTGTACTTCTGTATGCTTGTAGCATATCGTAGATTGCTTCGTGAGGGTCTATATGGTCGTGTATGGCGATGGTAAAGGCTTTGTTTACCATCTTGTTAAATCCCTCAACCTATCCTTGTGCCTTTGGGTGGATTAGTGACGTGTTTGTGCTGGAATCCTGATTCCTGTGCGAATTCAGCAAAGGCGTGTGACTGGAATGGTGGTCTGTTTGTCAGTCTGCAAGGTTTGCGGTAACACATAAGTTGCGAAGATCTTCAGTTTTTTCTGGTTGGTTGAAATGATGTGTTTGTGACAATCTCTACTTCTGGATATCTGGAATACTGGTCGGTTACTACCAGAGCATATTCTAAGTTTGGGAATGGTCCACAGAAGTCTGCTTCAACGGCTGTCCATGGTCTTTCTGGGAGTTCAGTCATTTTTGCTGGTTCGGTGTGGTGTGTAACTTTGAAGATCTGACATTCGAAGCACTTCTTTACGGCGTTTTCAATCTGCAGGTTTATTCCTGGTCACCAGTACTTGTGTCTTATCATCTCTTTCATCTTTGACAATCCAAGGTGTCCTTGGCAGTGCCTTAGTCGTGTTATTTTCTCTGTCAAATTCTGTGGAGGGACGATCTTGTCGAGTCGTAACGTGACGTCTTCTGCCTCATAAAGTTTGGCTTGGAGATCTGTGTACGGTTGCAGTACTGGGTCCTTCTTGTCCCATGTTCCTGCTTGAATTATTTATTTCAAGTGCTACAGCTCTTTGTCTTGGGCTGTTTCGGCTGCAATTTGTTCGAGGATGACTGCGTGATCTGCTCGGATAACTGCCTTGATGCGTTTCTCTACTCCCGTTCTGGTGGTCTCTGGAAGCGGGTGTCTTGACATGTAATCTGTGACGTTCTTCTTTCCGGGATGTGGATAATGGTGGAATCTAGATTCTGCATTTCCATGATCAGCCTCTCAATCCTTGGGGGTAACTTTGCTTGTGGATTGTTAAACAGTGGAAGTAACGGTTTGTGATCGGTCGCGAGTTGAAAATGGTTACCGCCCAGCAAGTACATCTCAAGTCTCGCAGTTGCAAATTCCACGGCTAGGGTCTCCCGCTCTATTGGTGAGTATCTGCTCTCCGTATCTGTCAGCGTAAGGCTCACGTAATGGACTGGTTGGTATCCATATGGAGTCTTCTGGAAGAGCCCACCTCCCAGGCCTGTCGTGCTTCCGTCGCAGATGACCAGCGTGTCTCGCTCGGGAAAATATGGTACTAGCACGGGTGCTGAGGTTATCGCGCTTTTCAGATCATCAAAAGCTTCTTGTTATTCTGTTGACCAGTCAAACTTGGTTTTCTCCTTGGTCAGACGTCGTAGTGGCTCACATCGATTTGAGAAGTTTGCGATGTACCTTGATAGGTAGGCCAGCATCTGTAAAAATGAGAGAAGTTCTTCTTTGGTCTTTGGTGGAGTGCAGGAGTGTATCGCTGTACTCTCGTCTGGGCTTGGTTTAAGCCCGTCTGTGGTAAATAGGTGTCCATGGAAGTTCAGTGTAGGCTTCCCGAATTCACACTTCTCTCTTCTTAATGTCAGATTGTGGTCTTTGATTCTCTGTAGTAGCATCCGGAGGTTTGCGTTGTGATCCTCCCAGTCCCGTCCGCCGATCATGATGATATCTCTGTTGTTAAGAACTCGTGGGATGCCAGAGATTACTTTGGCTATCTCTGCGTCGAACAAAGGCTTGGCTGTTCAATCCTCCGAATGCCAGACACTTGTATCGGTAGTTTCCCCACAGTGTGGAGAAGGTCGTGATTCGCTGTGACTCGTCATCAAAGGTAAATAGACCAATTCCAATATATTAAAATTCAGGGATGAAAAATTTGTTTTATTCCCCTAAGCCTCGAAGCCAAGTATGAATTTTAATATATAGGAATTGGTCTATTGCTGATATCCATGATTTAGATCTAGCTTGCTGAAGATCGACAGTCCTTAAATTCTTGGATAAAATCTTCTGTGATCGGTGTTTGCACTTGTCATAGCATGGATTTGTTAACAACTCTCTGAGGTCTTGGCATGCTCAGATGTCTTTTGGGTTTTTCGGGTTCGGTTGCACAACAAGTGGTGAACACCATGTGATGGCTTCATGTTCTGGGACTGCTTCAATAATATCGTTGTCTTCAAACTCTTTCAAGCGGTTCTTCAGGAGTTTCCAGTGCCGCCGGCCGCACCAGAAGCAAAGCAGTCTGCATTAGTGTCAGGCATCCTTCACTTATTCTTGTTCAGGTTTTATCCTAGTCGCCAATGTGGAATTGTATAGAATCGAACTGGTTCATTATTGTCAATGATCCGAACTGATTACAATTGTCTATTACTCTGGTTACAAGTTATGCGTTGCATAATTCAATTGTCAAAAATGTCAATCGTGATAACAGATTACGATAAAAGTACATGTGTGTACAGTTCATTTTCACAGTTTTTACTTTGCATGCTGCTGGCGTTGATGTTCCCATTGCCTTTGCGTAAGGTCTCTATTTAAGTAGGGTCACGTGTTTCAGAGAAAGTGATTAAAAATGCATGGCTCGGTGGAGTCTGTTTCTCAATGTGAACCGATAGCACTAGCTATTTCTTGTCGTCCTGTGTCCCAGTTACCCAATTTCACTGCCCGGAACACGATCATAAGAAGACTTGGTAACTTTTTAAGGAAGACGTAATCCTTAAGTAGAAGATCCTGAAAGCCAGTTGGATGGGTGCTATCAGACACGTGAGCGTACGCATTTCGAATGAATCTCACCAGATGAACACCTGATGTCGTAACATAGGGGCGTCCTCTCGGGCTTGATGTCATCGCGGTGTAAACTACTGGGAAAAGGGTATCCCAGGGTGTTGCAAGTAAAGTGGAGGTCAACTTGTTCTCGATTTCTTGCTCCACTGGTGAAGCTCGAGAAGTGCCTCTGAAAGTGCCAATTTCCCTCTGGTTTCCAACTGCGCAAAGGAAGCCAACTTTCTTGTGATTTGACCAGAAGAACGGATGCCTCAGAGCTTCCGATGTCTTCGGCCGGTCATCCTTCTCCTTACTTAAGACTTGTCCAAGTAGATCCATGGCCTCATCTGAAAGATCTGAGCTCAGTGTTTTTAAATCACTAATTATGTTTTGCTCCACAGCATTCCAGTAGGCAAGGGATGTAGAAGAGGAACCTTCAATGACACTTCCTTCAAATGGGTGACGTCGTTTGGCCAACATGTAGTGAATAATGAGACCACAAGCAAAGACATCAGATGCAAATGTATGCTGCAAAGGCCCAGTTGAAACTAATAGTTCACGAGCCATCCAACATTTTGAGCCAGCTTGAGAATTAAATACGCTTGATCCTTGGATATGCCCACCACCAAGATTTTTGCTGAGTCCAAAGTCAGCGATCTTCAAGCAAATCTTGCCTTCATGATCATATGTATATAGAACATTGCTTGGTTTCAAATCTCTGTGTAAGATGTTATTGTCATGGAGATGATTTACTCCAAGTAAGAGATCGTTGCAAAGCTTAATGCAATCCTCATCCATGATTCTGTGTTGCAAGAGAGCAATCAAGTTCCCCTCCATCAGTTCTAAAATGATCCACGTGAAATCGGTTTCTTTTATGAAATTCACATATTGGACAATTTGAGGGCAACTTGAGAGCTGCAAGAGACTGTTCACCTCTCTTTCAGCTTGCCGTGTTCGCAGTCTGTAGGTTTCGGTTCGTTTAACTGCAACCTCTCGTCCATCTTTCTCGTTAATTGCAGCATAGACTTTGCCAAACGCACCTTCACCAATTGGCTCTTTGTAATAGCAATACTCTTCCACACACTGGCAATTCTGTCGTCTGACAACTTGTGAAAGTGAGCTGCGGTGACTTTGCGAAACTGATGTCCATGGTAGAAATGGACGCGACTCTCGTTTGACTGGCTGTCTTCGCAAAGTTCTTAGCAGACTCTTGTTCAGCCACGCAATGTTAACTACAGTACAATCTGCATTGTTCTTCAAGCTACAATCAGTTCCATATGAAAGAAGCCTGGAAATAAGTCTCCAATAGACTGAGTTTTCTCCTTTGCGATCAGGAAGGCGTACTATGTTGCGGCAGACAATATGAAGAGCCGTGTCCCCATTCTTATTTTTAGCATTCACATTAGCTCCTGTTTCAAGAAGATAATCGATCAATGTTTTGACTCTGGGGTCATTGTAACGACAAAGATTATGTAAAAGAGAATTTCCTTTACTGTCTATTCTAAGAATGGATTCTCTTTCATTTTTGATGGTTGCGTCAATGAAAGACCTCAATTCAGCAAAGTTAGCCTTCTCCAATAAGACTGTAAACACATTTTGGCCTGTGTTATCTTCCTGCCACGGATCCATCCCATAGTTCACTCCATCCGTCCATTTGCCGAGAGATTCCAATGCTGGTGGTCCTTCAAGGTTGGCCTCTTTCAATCTGGACATAAGGGGTGTACAGCCCATATCGTCACAGGGGTTAGGTTTTGCTCCGTGATCCAAAAGAAACTTGGCCATGCTCCATGATCTCACCAAATGCAGAGGAGTTTTTTCATGATGATTAGAAATATTCACTTTGCTGCCACTGTCAATAAGAACTTTAGCAATGCTTGTCAATTCATCAAGGTAAATGAATTTTTCATCCGCCAGCACATGAAGGGGAGTGTTCCCTTCACTGTCTCTCAGCATCACAATCTGCTTGTTGTACTCGGCAAGACATTTCACTTGTTCAATGCATTGGTCAATGGCCATTTGTGATAAATTCGCCATTTCATTTCCTGAATAGGAGTCCTGAAGCTTCTCCAAGTACCTTTTGGTGCGATCTACGACGAGATGCATGATGGATTTACCGTTTTTGTTTTTTGCAGTGACTTCAGCTCCTGATTGTAAAAGGAGTCCCACAATTTTTACGCTGCATCCTCTGGTCAACACGTCTTCAATACGAGCCCCATGATCATTTAACCGCTCACTGGATACAGCAAAAAGGAGAGGTGTCTCTGCATATCTGTTGGAAGTGTTTGTAAAAGCATTGGAATTGATGAGGATCTGACAAGCTTGTAAGTGCTCATCTGTTGTCTCAATTGCAGCTCTGCTTGAAGCGTAGAATAACGCAGTGTTTCCCTCTTGGTCAGTGGCATGGATATTGGCTTCCAGATCTAAGAGCGCCTTTACCAAAACAGGGCTGGTCACGGCACACATCAGTGGAGTTTTGCCACCAAGGTCTTTGATGGGAATATCAGGCGAACATCCCCCAGAAACCAATACCTTGAACAGCTCTGCAAACAACTCTTCCGTCCAACATGTAGTTTCTTTCAGTTCTCTTGGTGAGGTTTTTTCGAATGCTTTCACGAATTCGACTAAGAAAGTTGTCTTGAAATCCAAGCTACTTTTCTCAATTACTAGCTTAACAACTTCTAGTGGGTTACAAGTACTGGTGCATGTATGTTCTTTGCAAAGAGCGCCATGTTCCCTGTTGAACAGGCAGAGATCCACGACTTTGCAAGGATCCAAGTTGTCGGTGTTGTCAAGTAAAAGTTTGACGATAGGCTCATTGTGACAACACATTGCTATGTCGAGGGCTGTGGGTCTACATGAACTGGCTGACTGGAACTTAAAATTCATATTCTTATCAAGCAGCCACAAAACGAGGTCTTCATCTCCAATAGCTGAGGCCGTATGCAGAAAGGACCATCCGTCATAGCTGATGTTAGCTGGCACACCTTCCTGCACCAAAGCTTTTATTCTGCTAGATATGTTCGAAACGTTGTTGAAGACATGTTTGGTGGTAAGTAGTTCTCTTGCCACAGGATTTGTTGACAATAAGTCAATGACTTTAACTGTGCCATCACTTGGTAACAACTTATTAAGAGTCACTTGCGAGCAGCCAGTTACGTCGACTTCTTCAAGGGCAGGACAATAGCACTTAATCGTCTTAAGCAATGAAAAATCTTGAGGGAATTCTTCTCTGCCAGTCAGAATCTGGATATCCCGTAGAACGAGCCTTCTCAACAATCTTGCTGATTTGCATATTCCGAGCAGATCAGTCCCGGTCGCAAAGCAACGCCTTGAAAGGTCAAGTTCTGTTATCTTAGCAGATATTCTAAGTTCAGTTATTACCATAGGTAATGGCTTTTGAGTTTCTTCACTGCAATCAAGTGATGTTTTCTCACATCGTAGAGAGAGGCAGGCACTTTCACAATTCACTATCAAGGGACTGTCTGGAGGTAGGATGCTCTTAATGTACTTAAGTACCATTGCACTGTTTCTTGTATTGGTAGCAGCATCCTCATGTGCCAACAGAACAAAGCCCGTTCGAAAATGAAAAAGTTGCTCAACCAGTTCCAAAGAGAGCTTTCCTCCTCCACCAGCAGTATTCACGATGTCAATCAGCAGTTGTTCAATATCACTATTGGCTAAGAATGATGAAGCTCTTGTCATACTGGCAAATGCTTCTTCCATGGAATCCTCCACTCTATTAGGCTTGTATATTGTGAGAAAAGGAAGTAATAATAATTAATAATGGGTGGCAGGTCAGGGAGTGGTCATCCCTGCCCATGCGAGCCCTGGACTCAGCAAGCTCAGGCTGACAGTACCCAGTAAGGGCCCCTGTTGTGGGTTACGAGCACAAAGTCACGATGACAAGTCACACAACTAGATTTGCATGCCACATTGGTTGTCATACTGATAAACAAGGACCACCACCTTAAGTAGAGGACCAGGCTGAGATCGAAAAGTATGTTACCGGAACCCAATATACCAGAGGATAACCATGTTGAGCATGCTCCTCACAGAGGCCTTCTGAGTACCAATACCCAAAATCCCCCAAAATGAACATGACAGAAATGGACTCGGGAGGCGTATGAAGAAATTGTGGAGCCATACTATGATGCCACCTGTTACATATTAGCATATTCATGTTGTAGATTAGTATGCGAAAGTGGAGTTGCATATTAGCATATTCATGTGTAAATTAATATGCGGAGTATTTGAGGCTTCTTTATTCATTAAAAGATTTATTGTGTGCCTGGCTGCGGCAGCCAAATTGTGTTGCGCTCATTTGGTGTCCTGATAAAATACTACATTTTGGCGACGGGGATGGCTTCGTACATCGGAAGAGTGGGCGAATTTACGAAAGACAAGGAAACATTTGACGCTTACGTGGAGCGAATGGAAATGTTTTTCGCGGCGAATGGCATCGTTGAAACTCCAGGTTCGGAGCACGTGGTTGCGAATCAACGCAATGCAGAGCGAAAGAAGGCAATTTTTCTCACCGAAGTCGGTCCAGAAGTTTATTCTGTATTAAGCAATCTCTTATCGCCAGTAAAACCAAGTGATTCGTCCTTCCTAGATATTGTGTAGCGTCTCAAAGATCATTATGATCCTGCCCCGTTGGAAATAACCGAAAGTTTCCATTTTGGCATGCGGAATCAACAACCGGGTGAGTCAATCAACGACTACATTGTAGCTTTGAAGAAATTGTCCATTCATTGCAATTTTGGCGAATTCTTAAACCGTGCGTTGAGGGACAAATTTGTTTGTGGCCTGAACAGTGAAAAGATCCAAATCAAATTATTGAACATTCCAGGTTTAACGTTTGAAAGTGCCTGCAAGAATGCCATTACCATGGAATTGGCAGATAAGAATTGTCGTGAGTTTAGTTCAAGAATGGTCGTAAGTTCAGGTACGGAAGCGGCAAGCTCGGTTAACAAAGTAAGTGCAAGCGACAACAGGAATGGTGCTGAGCAGCAAGGGGAAAAGTGTTTCCGGTGCAATGGCATCCACTCATTCCGGACCTGCAGATTTCGGGGTGCTAGGTGCTTCAAGTGCAAGCAGGTTGGACACATAGCTTCAGCATGTAGGAGAGGGGCTTCAGGTAAGCCAGGCAGAGGAAGAGTCCAGAATTTGGCGGCTGGCGAAGATGAAATCCAGGCCTTAGACGATGAGCTGGGGATTTTCAGTCTATATGCTACTAGCGGTGGTGGAGCGAACAAAGGCTACATTGTTAAATTGAAAGTAAATGGCATGAATGTTGATATGCAGGTTGACACAGCGGCGGACTTCTCCATTATGAGCAAAGATACGTACGTAAGGACATTTAAGAACATCCCATTACAGTACACTGATGTAAAGTTGAAGACGTACACAGGGGAAACCTTAAGCACATGTGGTCAAATGCAATGCAAAGTCGTTTACAAAGGGAAAGAGTGTACACTTCCAATGATCGTAGCTGAGTATGGTGGCAAGCCAACTTTGCTGGGAAGGAATTGGCTTGAGAAATTAAATCTCGATTGGAGCGAGATTTTTAGCTTGCACACACCGGGGAGTGAGAATCTGGATCGCCTTCTTAAAAATCACGCAACACTTTTTAATGAAGGATATGATGGCATGAAGGGACTGGAGGCCCACATCCGGGTGCACGAGGGTTCTTCGCCGATTTACTTCAAGGCACGCCCGGTACCCTATGCTTTAAAAGAGGCTGTCCAGGCAGAGCTCAATAAACTGGAGGAAAATGGTGTTATTGTTAAAATTGAGCAGAGTGACTGGGCAAGCCCAATAGTTGTAGTGCCAAAGGCTGATGGATCTGTGCGAATATGCGGTGATTACAAGGTGACCATTAATCAAGTGGTTGATGATGAACAGTATCCTCTTCCGACGGAGCAAGACCTGTATTCCACTCTTGCTGGATCCAAGGTATTCACCAAACCTGATCTTTCACATGCTTATGCACAAATGAGTGTCGATGAGGTCAGCCAGAAGTACTTAAGTATTAACACTCATAAAGGACTGAACGCCTACACGAAGTTGCCATATGGTGTAAAATCTGCGCCAAAGATTTTCCAAGCGACCATGGACAAGATTTTACAAGGGGTTGAGAAACGTGTGTGTAATCAAGATGATATCCTCATTGGCGGAGTTGACACTAAAGAGAATTTGGAAATTCTGGCCGAGGTATTAGAAAGACTACACAAGTACAATGTGCGATTAAAGCTGAGCAAGTGTATTTTCCTGACGAAGCAAGTTGTGTATCTTGGCCTAAGTGTTGATGGTGATGGGTTGCACCCAGTTCAGGAGAAGATTGCAGCCATTAAAAATGCCCCAGTTCCGATGAATGTGAGTGAATTGCGGTCCTTCTTTGGCATGGTACAGTACTATTCACGTTTCCTGCCAGGGTTGGCCACCATTCTCTCACCTTTGCATCAGTTGTTAAAGAAAGATACTTAGTGGAAGTGGACCTGTGAAGCACAGAAAGCCTATGAAAAGTGCAAGACAAGTCTTACCAGTGACGCCCTCCTTGTTCATTATGATTCCAAACGGGAACTTCGACTGGCGTGTGATGCTTCATCTTATGGACTTGGTGCACTAATCAGTCATGTGATGGATGACGGGCATGAAAGGCCGATTGCATTTGCGTCAAGAACATTAACAACCAGTGAGAAAAATTATGCCCAAATCGAAAAAGAAGCTTTATCCTTGATTTTTGGGGTGAAGAGATTCCATCAATTCCTGTATGGCCGTAAATTCACCCTTGTGACCGACCACAAGCCCTTGCAAGCAATCTTGGGTCCCAGATCTGCAGTTCCAACCTTAGCAGCAGCACGTATGCAAAGATGGGCATTGGTGCTATCAGCATATGATTATGACCTCGAGTATCGCAGGTCGGAGGAACATTCCAACGCTGACGCTCTATCGAGATTGCCTCATCAGAACTCAAGTGTGGGCATGGAGGGTGAAATCTACACAATTGGAGCTGTTCGTGAAGATTCCCAGTTTTGGCCGCGGACATTGCACAGGAGACACTAAAGGATCCATGTTTATGCAAGGTGTATGAGAATACTTTGAATGGATGGCCTGAGATGTGTGATGATGTGGAGCTGAAACCATTTCATAATAGACGGCATGAACTGTCCTGTGAGCAAGGATGTGTCCTCTGGGGAATTCGAGTGATTGTTCCTGCGAAGAAGGGGAAAGATTGCTTCCTTGTGCTCGTTGACAGTCATTCGAAATGGATAGACGTAAAGCATATGACCTCCACTAGAACTGAGCGAACCATTGATGAATTAAGACTCGTCTTTGCCGAGCATGGCTTGCCGGAACAATTGGTGTCCGACAACGGTCCACAGTTTACGTCAGATGCATTTGCTAAGTTCATGACTCCAGTCAGAACGGTGTCAAGCATACGTTGGTTCTCCCATACCACCCGGCTTCAAATGGCGCAGCGGAGAGATCAGTCCGTGTAGTGAAGGAAGCCTTGGAGAAACAACTACTGCAGGGAACTAGAGACATGTCAATGAAGCACAGACTGGCCAATTTTCTGATCAAGTACCGATCTACCTCTCACAGTGTGACCGGGCGAACTCCAGCTGAACTTATGGTGAAGAGACAACTGCGAACCAGATTAACTTTGCTGAAACCAAATCTGGCGCAAGCTGTTGAGAGCAAACAGATAAAACAAAAGCAGAATCATGACAAGTCTCGGGTCGAGAGAGTATTCAAGGTAAATTATCCTGTTCGAATTTGCAGTGCTGTCAGAGGGTTCAAGCCGGAGTTAGTGAAGTGGGTTCCAGGTGTTGTCACAAAGGTGTGTGGAAGTCGGTGGTATCTGGTTCAAGTGGGCAATTTGACAAGGCACGTTCACGCAGATCATCTCATTACAGCACTTGATAATGAGGAGGCTTCAACCGATCCGGGAAATTCCTTTGAGCCAACAGGAAGCATGTCTGAGCCTGATGTTTGCGTGCAAGTGGTTCCCGGAAGTAATTTTGAGTCACAGTCAAGTTGTACCTCACAACTGATTCCTGAGAATAATCAAACTGAACTGGTACCGTCTCTCGCGCCTGCACCCGAAACAGCAAACTTGCCTGTTCCTGGAGAAGCACAAACAGGGAACGCACCAGAAATAACATCATCGCCACTCCGAACTCTGAGACGCTCGGGTAGAATAAGGAAGCCGGTAGTAAAGATGAATTTGTAAAAAAAAAAAGACTTAGGGTATCAGACAAAATAAGAACAGGGAACAATGTCATACTTTTCCTATTACTGTTTATTTATTTTCTAAGTTGTTTTTTTTGTTTGTATTTTGTTTACTTCTTTGGCGGGAAAGTGGTGTTACATATTAGCATATTCATGTTGTAGATTAGTATGCGAAAGTGGAGTTGCATATTAGCATATTCATGTGTAAATTAATATGCGGAGTATTTGAGGCTTCTTTATTCATTAAAAGATTTATTGTGTGCCTGGCTGCGGGCAGCCAAATTCTGTTGCGCTCATTTGGTGTCCTGATAAAATACTACACCACCATTAATCCGTCACAAGCATCTGCCACTAATGAGATTTATAACATTTGGAGACAAACGAACCCTACTAAATGAACATACTTCGATGCAAACAAACTGGCTAATATAAGAGACACCATAAGAAATAAATGCTTCACAGATACCCAGCTCGATGCCATCATGACAAATGCAATGGGAAGAAAAAGCACTACATGGCAAGTACCCACAGAGAACTAAGGAAGCAAAATGTTGACCAAAAGAAGACCAACCAATGGCTAGGAAGCAGTGGACTAAAAGAAGAAACAGAAGGACTAATAATTGCAACACACAATCACTTAAGTTTGGGTACAAGATCTTACCATGCTAGAACAATAAAAGACGGCACTAATCCAATGTGCAGTATATGCAATAGATATGAAGAAACAATAGACCACATTGTGTCTGAATGCCCTGAACATGCTCATACTGAATATAATTATACAGAGACACAAAAAGTCTGTGTATTATATGTATTGGAAGGCATATCAACACTACAACATCATTTAGCATTGGACAAGTGGTATGAACGAATCAGCAAT
The DNA here is from genome assembly GCA_022457155.1 of Cladopsammia gracilis. Lineage (NCBI taxonomy): Eukaryota > Metazoa > Cnidaria > Anthozoa > Scleractinia > Dendrophylliidae > Cladopsammia > Cladopsammia gracilis. The sequence continues at coordinate 757,107 of JAJGOT010000117.1, forward strand.
ATACAAAGAAGTTAGGATAAAACTCTCTAAATAATAACCTACATGTATAGATTGAAATTACCATAATGTGGGATATGAAAACAGAAATGATATCAGTAGTTATTGGTGCTCTTGGGCTCATCAAGAAGGGATTGGAAACAAACACGGTAAAGATTCCTGGGGCAAACAAGCTAAAAAAAACCTTATTAGGAACAGCTCGCATGTTAAGGAAGGTTCTATCTTAATAGCAAGATTAATCAACCCTGTTGTGCACAAGGACAAGGACCTACAAGAGTTAAATGAGCGAAACTGAACAGCAGTCAAAACCTACATAACAGTAACGATGATGATGATGAAGGGCACTGGAGTAGGACAGGTTGGCGCCTCAGCCTTCTAAGGCAAACTGGACGCTCCCGCCCACCAGGGTCTGGGGTGGCACCTTTGGCAAGTGCCAGCAACCCCTAAGCCACCCCCATTAGGGTTACAACACGGGGTAGGAGGGACTCCTCAGCCTTGGTTGGCAGCCCACCTAAGAGAAGAGGACTCTGATACACAAACTCCCCAGCTAGTAGGTCAAACAGCAACTCGTCAAGAACCAAATGGAGATGAATGATAAAGATTCTACATGATGACGGCGTAAATGGGACCCGAGTTACGAGCGAGGGTGCCACGCCCAGCAGGGTGTCTGGGTAACAGCAGCCAGCACCAGGTCATTATTCTGCTACTGCTAGAACAAAATGGTCCAAAGACTTAAACAGGCTTGTGATGAAATGCTACATACAGAGTAACCCATGGTAGGCTGGCACAGTCAGAAGGGTTACATTACCTTATGAGACCACAATAAGAGCTATGAAAGAAAGTGAAGGATACAAATATTTAGGAGTGCTTGAGGCGGATGGTATGCTTCACGACCAGATGAAGAAAAAAATTGGTAAGGAATACTTATATCGGGTTAGAAAAGTTGCACAGTCGAAGCTAAACAGTGGAAACCTGATACGTTCTATAAACACCTGGGCAGTGTCACTTGTCAGATATGCGGAGGGTATAATTGACTGGAAGAAACAAGAACTCCAGGATTTAGACTGCAGAACAAGAAAATTACTGACAATGAATGGGGGCTTTCACCCACAGGATTGTGTAAAGCGACTTTACGTTCCAAGGAAGGAGGTAGGAAGAGGCCTCATCTCGGTAGAACACTGTGTCAATCAGGCAGGAATATTGCTGGAGACTTATGTCTAGCCTGTTCCAGGCGTTCAGATAGTGGGAAAAGCACTAATAGTTAGGGAAGGCGCGAAGAAAAGTGAGGGGAAAAAATGCGGTGAGACGAGGGAACGCCTGTAAACAAACTCAACAAAAGGTCCTTCCGCCCACTTTTAGATTGCCAGCTCAGCTGTCAATCATGTCAATTACAACCGGGATTAGATTTCCCGGGAAATATGATCTCGGACTGCGTTTCGATGTCCGATCGTTGTCATGTTCTTCTGCAAATGAATTGCCAGTCCATCCTTCAATGTATTGTAGGTTTTGCTTAAAAAACTGTGAAGTTTTCATGAACCAAAGTTCCGCGTGTCCCTTTTTAGAGCAGTTAAAAATAAGGATATTGTTGGATATTCCGGAGCGGAGAGTTTGGTGTTGGCCGACATTGCTCGCTCGTTAGGCCACAAACTGGATAAAAGTGAACAGAAATCTGATGTTAGCAAACCTACACAAGGTCGCCGATAGGACATACTCCCTCAGTGAAGTGTGCTCCGACAGCTGACAGCGCTGCAAAATCGCGACGTTCTCTCGCTTTTGCAAGTTCTGGTGAGGACCAAAATTCGCTTGGAGTGGCCCTTATTAACGATGCAATAGCGAAAAAATGCGGGGCGATGAGGGAACAAGGTTATTCAAGCAATATTTCTGTACTTCGCGACGAGATGCGATATTCGGGAAGTCTTTGAGTACGTTGTTTACAACGATTTCAATCTCAGCGTGACTTGATGATAGCTGCCTTTCCTCTGCCATATCGCCTTACTCATCAGCGCTCAAGTGTCAACAGAAAGTGTCATAATTGACCAATCAGAGGGTATACCAGAATCCGGTATAGCAGAACAACCTTTTGTTAAGTTTGTTTACAGGCGTTCCTCACTTCCTCTCCCCAATCTCCCTGCTTTTTTTTCGCTCGCTTTTCTTTGCACCTTCCCCAACCATTTGCTTTCCCCAACTTTCCCCACTATCTGAATGCCTGGAACAGGCCTGGAACAGGCTAACTTATGTCCAAATCAGTGAAGAGAAGATTTTGAAGGCAGTCAGTAGGAAAGGAGTTGAAAACCAAGAAACGGCTGCCGGTTTCAAAGATAGGAGGAGAACTGAAAATATCCAAGGATGGAAAGAGATGCCATTATATTTTATATGGGCAATTTGCGAGACAGAGCGAAGATCAAAGAAACAATGAAATACGGACTTGGTTGAAAGAAGGAAAGCTTGAAAGAGAAACAGAGTCTCTTATTGTTGCAGCGCAAGATCAAGCAATGAGAACAAATTACGTAAAAGCAACGATCGACAGGTCACGGGCCGATCCCAAATGCAGAATGTGCAAACAAAACAACGAGACCATCAGCCACATTGTGAATGCGTGCCCGAAACTGGCACAAAAAGAATACAAAAAGAGACATGAAAACATAGCTAGGGCAATTCATTGGGACCTGTCAGGAAAAATTTGAGCAAAATGAGAGGTGGTATGACTATGTTCCAGACTGAGTGTACTTGAAAATGAGGATTATAAGATGCTGTGGGACTTTAGTATACGAACAGACAATGAGATTGAGGCTAGGAGACCGGATTTATTGATCATTGACAAAAGAGAGAACAACTGCCAAATTATAAACGTGGCAATTCCAGAAGATGGAAGGGTGAGAGCAAAAGAAGACAAGAAAGTAGAAAAATATCAAGACCTCGCAAGAGAAATTCGTGATACCCATAGTGGTGGGGGCATTGGGAACATGATACCACTGAGGTTAAAAGAAAATCTGAGGACCATGGGTGTGGACACATCCATTGAACTGATTCAGGGATCTGTACTGTTGGGGTCTGCAAGGATCCTTAGAAAAGTGCTGGAGATGTAGACAGGAGAGGAAAGTAAAATGAAGGATGCTTCTTAGTTACCCTAGATAACTGGTTCGTTGTCCAGAGCCAATGAAAACCAGATTTAACACCTTTATCTGAGATTATTAGCAATAATAATAATAATAACTAGAGGTTACATATTGTAATGATAATGCTGCGAGCAGATGCTGGGCAGTATAATAAAACAAAACAGAAACAGTAAATCAGTGTACATACAGATTTTGATAATTTCATACATTTATGGTCAATTACCATCATTTTCGAATTACCATACCATTATAAGTAGTTCTTTGTGAAATACTGTTCAATCGGCAAACTCTGGGCACGTAACAACGCTGAAAAACTCATAAAAGAACATTGCCTTCCCTGTGAAATGTCACTAAATTGTTCGTGACCTTGATGAATGTTCTTTGTGATCCATTGTTCAATCGGCAAACTCTGAGCAAATAACAACGCTGAAAAACTCATAAAAGAACATTGCCTTCTCGTCAAATGTCACTAAATCATTTGTGACCATGATGAATGCTTCCAGCAACAAAGAAGTTTGAATTTGGCATGATACATTTGCAAATAGAAACACTTAAGCGAGCACGTGCTATGGACGGCAAAAGACTCATCCAGAGCTAGGCGCATCTAAGTTATGATGACACCGCTGGACGTACGCTTGCTCAAAATCATCGTGACAAACTAAAATCGAGACTGCTGCATAACATAAGGCGCAGGGAACCCAAGGAACCACAGGCAAACCAAAGATTAGTGTGCTACTCACCTGGGGGCTCGCAGCAATAATAATAATAATAATAAACAGACAAAGTGATTCAAGCAAGAAGACCAGACATTGTGCTTGTGAAGAAAAATGAAAACTAATGTTTCATTATAGATATTGCGATCCCTGCAGACTCCAGATCGTGGGTTAAAGAAGAGGAGAAGATAGAAAAGTACAGTGATTTAATTAGCCTGGGAACTCAAGAGGATATGGGGAGTAAAAACAAAAGTGGTCCCAATAGTGACTGGAACATTAAGAAAAGTAACAAACAGACATAGGAAGTTGTTGATGGATTTGGGGATTGACGTATCTTTTGAAACAATCCAAAAGGCAAGCCTACTCGGAACAGCTCACATTCTCAGAAAGGTTTTATCTTAGACATTGAACAAAATGTGAAAATGGCAATGGACTTGACTTTATGACTTTAGTTTGGACCTTAGACCCCTGGATGGGATTTGGTCCTAACTTTTTTCCAAAGAAACCTGTTGACCATCAACAGTGGAGAATCTTTATAATAATAATAATAATAATAATAATAATAATAATAATAATATGATAATAATAATAATAATAACAACAACAATAAGTACCAGGAACTAGCATTTGAAATTAGAAGGATTCATGGAGCCCCGAAAGTCACAATAATACCTATCGTGATTGGTGCTCTTGGAAGCATATTGAAAGGTGCAAAGACCTGGTTTGGAAAGTTAGATGTACCTGACTTCCTTGGAAGCGTACAAATATCGGCCATTCTTGGAACTGCGCACTTGTTGCGGAAAGTGTTGTGTCTCTAAGATACGGGGAGTGGCTGAGACACAATCAACATTACCCAGTAGAACATCCGGCAACTGGAGAGAATCGAATAATAATAATAATAATAATAATAATAATAATAATAATAATAATAATAAACTTTATTAAAAATAGCAATAATACTTTACAATAACTATAAATTGATAATTGAAAACAAATGAAAGTTAAAATAATAATAATAATAATAATAATAATAATAATAATAATAATAAGCAAGGAAAGAAAGAAACTCTACACTGAAAAACATCTACAGACCAAAGTCTAAACTTGCAGAATGAGGACTTGTCTAGGTAATGTTTTAATCATAAAAGAGGCCTTCCAAGGGGTTTCACTGACAGGCGACATGACCTCAAAATGTGGCGACAATCTTTTTCCAAAACACCGACAGCCGACAGGAACTGACAGAAAAAGAGCGACATTTTATGAATTTTTTAGCTAGATTTGGCGACAAAATACGACAGTGACATTTTCCCTAACAAAACAGGCGACAGGCTGGCTCGAAAACAAGCGACAAAGCGACACCAGAACCCCCCTTGGAAGGCCTCATAAAAAGCAAGCCAACATTTAACAATGTCATACAGTAAATTCTCAAGAATACTTCAGGTGAACAGAGTGATGCTTATCAACATCGAGGGGTGTTCCACACAGTTTTTCACGCTATCAATGCTACCTTGGTGTTTGTGAGTCGTACTCACAGTTTAACTTGAACAGGTGAACAAAATGTCAAACAGGTACACAGAAAACACTGGGACTGTATAGATACAGTGTGTATTCAACAGGACTTAAGTTAAAGGGCTGTTTATGAACCCAAGTCAGTCATTGATAACTTGGAGAACCATGATGGATGGAGAGTTGAAGGTCGTTGGTATTGGGGTGATGAGCAGTGCAAAATGGCACAGTCAGAGTCATATGGAGGAGCCTTGTCATGGCCTTACATGACATAGAGCACAACAAGGTTGAGTGGAGTGTGTCAATTTAAACTTGTGATACAGTCTTGCTTAATAGCCCATAGCACTGGGCACAATACAAAAATAATAGAAATAGCTCCCTGTGTGACTCAGACAAAATTTCCACTTGGCTCAAAGGCTTTGTATGGGCAGGATGTGTTTTGGACATGTAAATTTAAATAAGTGAATAAGTAGTAAATGTGACCTAAACATTTTAGTTTCAAATGTACAAATTTAACTCATCATCAATAGATGAGGTTGTGAAAGGTGCCTGTAAGGATGGTGGAGCCATGGGACTTCAAGCCAAGTGTAAACAGTGTCCATAGCATAAATACCGCCAGTGAAAATTCAGTGGAATGACTTACCCTGTACTTACCTCATGGGTGGGAGCAAAAAAAAAAAACAGCAATGAGACTTCAAGAAAGCTAGCAAAGTGACACTCAAAAATGACACAATGATTGTCAGAAACATGCGGGCTGTAAAGCCCCACAGTCCTGAAACCCACCACTGGAAACGTCACTAAAACCACATCGAAATGTTCCTCAACACCACTTTCCTATATAATATTCTTACACACAAAACACACTTAAAGTGCTCGCCAACACCATTTTCCCATACAACATACTTACATGTACTGTCAATAAAACACGATGCAGATTTTTTGTATCAGTCACGATGGGGGTAAGATTTTTGTGACATGATTTGTGGCAGCACTATGTATTGGGAACTGCATATAGTCCACTGCCATTACAAGTTACTAACCTTACTGGGAAAAACTGCACAACAACAGTCAGAAACTTCTCAGGTTGCTCAATTGGACCGGTGAACCTGGAAATGAATGAAACGTAGAGAAAAGTTAAGTTGTCTATGTGGATCACAGAAGCTGTCTGCCTGTCACATTTCCGCAATCTGTTATAAGATTAAACATATCAATAACAAAATTCTTCATTGTGATTGGTCATTCACATGCCTATTTCTTTTGCAATTAGCACGCAGTCACATGGGTGTCCAATTACAGCTATTCAATTACAACTTTTTATAATTGGATAGCTGTAATAATTTGAACACCTTCATTGCGCACACATCAATCATCTGCACTTAAATGGGTTCTTTTTTTGCTTCCTACTTTTAAACGGATAGGAAATATCTTAGCCTTTTGAGTACAAGAGTCCACATAGACTTTTTAATCTCAAATTTTGTTATTGATGCAATTAATTAGTAATTGAACTTTGTATCATACAATTCAGGGGCAATCGTGCTCATAATTTCAAATAGTCCTCACGCTATGTGCTCGGCCGATTTGTAATTACCGTACTCCCCCGATTACTCCTTGAATTGCACTCTACTCAGTCCAATTACTATTACTAATAAACAGTTAAATGCAATGATTAGATTTCTTAAACTTATCAGAAGAAATACTAAGTTAAAACTATATATTAAAGGCTTTTCTTCTCTTTCATTTCCTTTCTAATTTTTCAAAATTCGAAGGGTTTGTATGGAGTCATCAGAACGTAGAGGTGCCAATATCTCATGCCCAAATTGCACAAGAATGCTGACTTTTAGCAAGCGGGCATTATTTGTTATACCCTTTCTGAACATCTAATCAAATCCCATAATTTCAAACATTTAGCATTCCTTCAAGAACACCCTAAGTGATACCACAATCCATATTTTACACCCTTAAACGAGACGACGAGCATACCAGTACCTTTCATTCAGTCCTCCACTTGGAAATTTTTCCCCCTTGTATACATCTGTATAACCAGAAACCCATAAGTGGGTTGAAATGTGTAATGCGCATTCACAGCTTCCGAATATTCATTTTTTACTTAGCACCATATTTGGCTTTAACCCCTTGGTCACTCGAGATTGGAAGCAAGTTGTTCTCACGATTTGGATGGTTAATATTTTTATCTTGATTTTTCCAAATATAACAACTTATTAGCAAATTGAATAATCAGAAGCCTGTTTTAAAGCATACAAGAGACAGTGCACGTTTCAACCCACTTATGGGTTTCGTATAACATAATGTAAGCTTATGTTTTCGATACATGCTTCCAGCCAGTACATATAGCTTTGTCACTCAAATTTGATTAGAAAAATCTCTGTGAAAGGTTCGCAAGTCTGTAGGTTTAAAACATCTCAGAAATTAAATTTTACTGGAAATATTTTCCATCTCATTGTAGAGTACAGCACTTCAGCCCCAATGGAAAAACCCGCAAGCAAGAACCTAGTTTTTATGAACTTGTTTATAGACGAAAATTTGCCAGTTAGGCACCCTCTATACAAGAACCTGTTCAGCTTAAAATTTATAACGGTTCTTATTTTCTAAAATCTAGCTTATATAAAAAAATATGTACAGTACACTTGGGCAAATAAGAGTACATATAAGTCTTAAGCTTAAGCTTATATAATGTTAAGTTCTGTGAGGCCCAGTTCAAACGTCGAACTTCACATGTGCCGAACCTAATGCAAATGACAAGAACAATAGATTTTGCTCATTTGCATTAGGTTCGGCACATGTGAAGTTCGACGTTTGAACTGGGCCTGATATGTGCTTCAATTTTTTTTATTGTAGTCATTTTTACATAACTTAAGCTTAAATACTTACGTATTCGATCAAAATGGCGGGAAAGATGGTTAAAAGAGGATGGAAGCCGTTTGAGAAATGAATATCAATGGTGGTAAACTTGACTATATTTTAAAACGGAAGGTAAAACAGCAAAGAAAAAAATCGGGGTTTGCAGAGCCTGAAAACTTTGGCTTTAATGTTGTGGCATTCTATTGACTTACCTTTAGCACGCACTACTCCGGCTCCGGGAAGATCTCCTTATTCTGCTTGATTGGCCAGAAAACCACCTAAAAGGAGAATTTTTCAAATCAGTTTAATATAAACGCTTAAAAATGAGCTTAAGAATCAGAAATTTTGATGTAAAAAATGCACTCAAAAATACCGGTAGCTCTGCGCTGCGACACTGAGCTGGTTTCAAAATACGAAGAAATGGTCACAATTTCGATGTGAAAACCAGACTTCAAGCCGAATTTCATACAATCGAATGACCAGAAACACCTTTCCTGTTAGATAATAACAGGAATTTCGCACTTCTGAGGAAGAAAAGGGGTTTCTGAATTCAATATACTCATTGAAAGCACTCTCTGGAAGAGCTGCGTGGCGTCGTCCTCGCTCAAACTCCCCGCTCAACTCCCGCTCAACGTTTCTTCCTTTTGCGATCACGTGATTTATCAGATGACCAATCAGGTGATGCTTGGGCGCAATGCTGGCGTTAAAATACCGGGACAGCGTGACATCCCGCGGGGGGGGGGGGGGGGGTACTCAACAACGTTTTGTACGGGGATGCTCCGCCCCGAGGTCCAAACCCTTACCCTTTCATATACCGTTTTTGACAGAAAAGGTACCCCTTTCATATACCTTTCATTGAAAATGGTACCCCTTTCATATACCTTTCATTCAAAATGGTACCCCCTTTCATATAGCCTTTACGTGCGTCTGTTTGATATATTTTGGAAGGCCCTTTTTATAATACTTAAATAGCAGTTTTCCCTACCTTTTTTATGCTTCAACGGCGTGTTTTCGCTACCCTTTCCTATTTTTCGTGAAATCCCTACCCTTTCATATACTTTAACTCGTAAAATCCCGACCCTTTCATATACCTCCAGCCTCAAAAAGGTACTCCTTTCGGGCGGAGCATCCCCGTATAGCCCATTATAGGGAGTACCCCCCCCCCCGGGCGTGACATATCAAAATGGCGAACTTTTTAAATGTTTTCGCGGCTTTAGAACAAGATGATTCCGAAACATTGCTCGTAAAAGCGGGCAATTCTGCTTCTATACCAGTCGTTGCTGTAGACAAGTCTGATTAATAATAATAACAATATTTTGAACATAAACTCTCTGCCCCGAGTATCCTTTAAAAAAGGCGGGAACAAAACCGACGAGTATAACGGACTTTTACCGAATGTAAACAGACAAAATTAAACACAGTTGATCTTACCGTTGCCAGTTGCAGCTCCAAAGCACGAGTGATGTAATAATAATTGGAGATCGGTACAGAAATACCCACACAATGAAAGACTGTTCGGTCGCCATCTTTCCCGAGTTTTCATCCTACTTGAGCTTGAGAGACTAGGGCCGAGACAAATTACGACGAATGGAAAAAGTTCTGTTCATTCCGGAATTTCCATCAAAGAGGACAACCTCAAAACGTATTCCTAAAATTTCGGAATTTTCTCCCGAAATTTTTCTGCTTTATTGGATTTCCGACCAAAACTTTTGGAAATTTTGACCCGAATGGAAAGCGCCCAGGGTTTGCGCAACATAAGGAGGGACGGACCATTAGAAAAGTATAAAATATCAGCAAGACCACAGCGACAAACCGTTGAGTGGTGCCGGATCTCCCAGTTGTAGACCTGGATCAGTACAACAATCACTTGTATAAAATCAGAAAACGGCAAACTGATCCTTACGACAAGGCGATGATACCCTGGGTGCCAGAGGTTTTTATTTTTTAGTGAAAACGGCGAGTTTGAGCGGCGAAGCCGCGACAACGAGGCGCATCTCATTGACATATGACACCTAGTCTCCTGCACCAATAATAATCTATTGTTTTTATTTTCATAATTTCAAACTCTTATTTGTAACGAACTTTTAGTTTTAACTTCATTTTTAATTTTTCTGTTAGCCCCTGAAGAAGGTTTGTTTTCAAACCGAAATATTGGGCAAATTTGTTTTAATATATATATAAATTTTGTTTCATTCTTTTATTTACTCCTTCATCGCCTTGCCGTAAGGATCAGTTTGCCGTTTTCTGATTTTATACATTAGAAAAGTGATGGGGGGGGGGGGGGGGGGTGGGAAAAAAACAAAAAAAAAACGTGCAAGGGAAAATGCCAGGAAAGAAAATTCGTGCAAAGTTCAAGGCAAAGAAAAAAAATTCATGCAGAAGGAGAAGTCCTATTGTGGTTTTTATTTAATATCAAGAGAAAATAATTGTCCAATTATAATCTCTTGTTAATATATAAAAGCTGCCAAAGTGCCTATTGAAAATAGCGCTCTTGGCGTTTTAAAAATTCAAAACATTCTTGGGGCCTTCCTATACTATTATTTATAAATAAAGACATTTGATAGTGTTCATTGAAGTATTTACTTCACACTGCATGAAATGACAACTATAAAGTGATATAATGAATTCATATTTTCAATTCAATAGCCGGAAAGCGCAAATTTCAGTTTAACAACATGCAAAACCAGTAGATTCAAAGAAAGTTTTATTCCACATAATTGTTACAAATGATATATTTTTTTAGCTGTATTATAGTCCATCCATAGTATTTTAGGTATTCTTATAATTGTAGCATAAACATTTTTAATTATTTTTTAAATATTTTGTGAAAGTTGGCATACTCAAGCATGTTAAGGCATGGCCCAGAGCATAATTTGCATAAAATCCGTCAACAGTCATTACCTTAAAAAGATATACATAAACATCCTCAAAACTTGGTAATAACATAAAACCTGATGTCCTTAAATTAGTGTTAACTTTATGCGTGGAATGTTTGCATCACGTGACCTGTTATAACAGTTTTCTTTGACGAAGAGAAAAGTGAAAATGGGCCGCAGAAATGACATATAATTCTTGGTTTTCACGTGACGTCATCAAATTCGAAAATCATAAATTGTAATGCCTTCTGAATTTATATGTCCACCAGGTTGAAGATGACTTAAAAATAAATCTTTTCACAAGTATCCAACCCGGTAGCGTCTTTCGTTTTGAAAATACAGCATTTTGAATTTCTGACTTTTCACCCTACGTGACACCAACATGGCGTCCGTGACAAAGCTTTTTCCTATGAAACAAGGGCCTCTCCTCGTGATTTTTGGCACTTTGGGCAGTTAAAGTATTAGGAATGCAGTTTATGCGAATGAATAGTAGTTCACGAGAGAAAAGTAATCGCTTTCAGAGCGAAAGTGAAGTCCAGATGTTTTTATTGATTTCCGGCGGCCAGGCGTTTCCATACAAAGCTCTGTAAATTTCAGTCGAGTGCTTCGGTGAATAATTCAACAACGGGATACTGCACAGAGTCCTGAAGCTTCTCCAAGTACCTTTTGGTGCGATCTACGACGAGATGCATGATGGATTTACCGTTTTTGTTTTTTGCAGTGACTTCAGCTCCTGATTGTAAAAGGAGTCCCACAATTTTTACGCTGCATCCTCTGGTCAACACGTCTTCAATACGAGCCCCATGATCATTTAACCGCTCACTGGATACAGCAAAAAGGAGAGGTGTCTCTGCATATCTGTTGGAAGTGTTTGTAAAAGCATTGGAATTGATGAGGATCTGACAAGCTTGTAAGTGCTCATCTGTTGTCTCAATTGCAGCTCTGCTTGAAGCGTAGAATAACGCAGTGTTTCCCTCTTGGTCAGTGGCATGGATATTGGCTTCCAGATCTAAGAGCGCCTTTACCAAAACAGGGCTGGTCACGGCACACATCAGTGGAGTTTTGCCACCAAGGTCTTTGATGGGAATATCAGGCGAACATCCCCCAGAAACCAATACCTTGAACAGCTCTGCAAACAACTCTTCCGTCCAACATGTAGTTTCTTTCAGTTCTCTTGGTGAGGTTTTTTCGAATGCTTTCACGAATTCGACTAAGAAAGTTGTCTTGAAATCCAAGCTACTTTTCTCAATTACTAGCTTAACAACTTCTAGTGGGTTACAAGTACTGGTGCATGTATGTTCTTTGCAAAGAGCGCCATGTTCCCTGTTGAACAGGCAGAGATCCACGACTTTGCAAGGATCCAAGTTGTCGGTGTTGTCAAGTAAAAGTTTGACGATAGGCTCATTGTGACAACACATTGCTATGTCGAGGGCTGTGGGTCTACATGAACTGGCTGACTGGAACTTAAAATTCATATTCTTATCAAGCAGCCACAAAACGAGGTCTTCATCTCCAATAGCTGAGGCCGTATGCAGAAAGGACCATCCGTCATAGCTGATGTTAGCTGGCACACCTTCCTGCACCAAAGCTTTTATTCTGCTAGATATGTTCGAAACGTTGTTGAAGACATGTTTGGTGGTAAGTAGTTCTCTTGCCACAGGATTTGTTGACAATAAGTCAATGACTTTAACTGTGCCATCACTTGGTAACAACTTATTAAGAGTCACTTGCGAGCAGCCAGTTACGTCGACTTCTTCAAGGGCAGGACAATAGCACTTAATCGTCTTAAGCAATGAAAAATCTTGAGGGAATTCTTCTCTGCCAGTCAGAATCTGGATATCCCGTAGAACGAGCCTTCTCAACAATCTTGCTGATTTGCATATTCCGAGCAGATCAGTCCCGGTCGCAAAGCAACGCCTTGAAAGGTCAAGTTCTGTTATCTTAGCAGATATTCTAAGTTCAGTTATTACCATAGGTAATGGCTTTTGAGTTTCTTCACTGCAATCAAGTGATGTTTTCTCACATCGTAGAGAGAGGCAGGCACTTTCACAATTCACTATCAAGGGACTGTCTGGAGGTAGGATGCTCTTAATGTACTTAAGTACCATTGCACTGTTTCTTGTATTGGTAGCAGCATCCTCATGTGCCAACAGAACAAAGCCCGTTCGAAAATGAAAAAGTTGCTCAACCAGTTCCAAAGAGAGCTTTCCTCCTCCACCAGCAGTATTCACGATGTCAATCAGCAGTTGTTCAATATCACTATTGGCTAAGAATGATGAAGCTCTTGTCATACTGGCAAATGCTTCTTCCATGGAATCCTCCACTCTATTAGGCTTGTATATTGTGAGAAAAGGAAGTAATAATAATTAATAATGGGTGGCAGGTCAGGGAGTGGTCATCCCTGCCCATGCGAGCCCTGGACTCAGCAAGCTCAGGCTGACAGTACCCAGTAAGGGCCCCTGTTGTGGGTTACGAGCACAAAGTCACGATGACAAGTCACACAACTAGATTTGCATGCCACATTGGTTGTCATACTGATAAACAAGGACCACCACCTTAAGTAGAGGACCAGGCTGAGATCGAAAAGTATGTTACCGGAACCCAATATACCAGAGGATAACCATGTTGAGCATGCTCCTCACAGAGGCCTTCTGAGTACCAATACCCAAAATCCCCCAAAATGAACATGACAGAAATGGACTCGGGAGGCGTATGAAGAAATTGTGGAGCCATACTATGATGCCACCTGTTACATATTAGCATATTCATGTTGTAGATTAGTATGCGAAAGTGGAGTTGCATATTAGCATATTCATGTGTAAATTAATATGCGGAGTATTTGAGGCTTCTTTATTCATTAAAAGATTTTATTGTGTGCCTGGCTGCGGGCAGCCAAATTGTGTTGCGCTCATTTGGTGTCCTGATAAAATACTACATTTTGGCGACGAGGATGGCTTCGTACATCGGAAGAGTGGGTGAATTTACGAAAGACAAGGAAACATTTGGCGCTTACGTGGAGCGAATGGAAATGTTTTTCGCGGCGAATGCCATCGTTGAAACTCCAGGTTCGGAGCACGCGGTTGCGAATCAACGCATTGCAGAGCGAAAGAAGGCAATTTTTCTCACCGAAGTCGGTCCAGAAGTTTATTCTGTATTAAGCAATCTCTTATCGCCAGTAAAACCAAGTGATTCGTCCTTCCTAGATATTGTGCAGCGTCTCAAAGATCATTATGATCCTGCCCCGTTGGAAATAACCGAAAGTTTCCATTTTGGCATGCGGAATCAACAACCGGGTGAGTCAATCAACGACTACATTGTAGCTTTGAAGAAATTGTCCATTCATTGCAATTTTGGCGAATTCTTAAACCGTGCGTTGAGGGACAGATTTGTTTGTGGCCTGAACAGTGAAAAGATCCAAATCAAATTATTGAACATTCCAGGTTTAACGTTTGAAAGTGCCTGCAAGAATGCCATTACCATGGAATTGGCAGATAAGAATTGTCGTGAGTTTAGTTCAAGAATGGTCGTAAGTTCAGGTACGGAAGCGGCAAGCTCGGTTAACAAAGTAAGTGCAAGCGACAACAGGAATGGTGCTGAGCAGCAAGGGGAAAAGTGTTTCCGGTGCAATGGCATCCACTCATTCCGGACCTGCAGATTTCGGGTGCTAGGTGCTTCAAGTGCAAGCAGGTTGGACACATAGCTTCAGCATGTAGGAGAGGGGCTTCAGGTAAGCCAGGCAGAGGAAGAGTCCAGAATTTGGCGGCTGGCAAAGATGAAATCCAGGCCTTAGACGATGAGCTGGGGATTTTCAGTCTATATGCTACTAGCGGTGGTGGAGCGAACAAAGGCTACATTGTTAAATTGGAAGTAAATGGCATGAATGTTGATATGCAGGTTGACACAGCGGCGGACTTCTCCATTATGAGCAAAGATACGTACGTAAGGACATTTAAGAACATCCCATTACAGGACACTGATGTAAAGTTGAAGACTACACAGGGGAAACCTTAAGCACATGTGGTCAAATGCAATGCAAAGTCGTTTACAAAGGGAAAGAGTGTACACTTCCAATGATCGTAGCTGAGTATGGTGGCAAGCCAACTTTGCTGGGAAGGAATTGGCTTGACAAATTAAATCTCGATTGGAGCGAGATTTTTAGCTTGCACACACCGGGGAGTGAGAATCTGGATCGCCTTCTTAAAAATCACGCAACACTTTTTAATGAAGGATATGATGGCATGAAGGGACTGGAGGCCCACATTCGGGTACGCGAGGGTTCTTCGCCGATTTACTTCAAGGCACGCCCGGTACCCTATGCTTTAAAAGAGGCTGTCGAGGCAGAGCTCAACAAACTGGAGGAAAATGGTGTTATTGTTAAAATTGAGCAGAGTGACTGGGCAAGCCCGATAGTTGTAGTGCCAAAGGCTGATGGATCTGTGCGAATATGCGGTGATTACAAGGTGACCATTAATCAAGTGGTTGATGACGAACAGTATCCTCTTCCGACGGCGCAAGACCTGTATTCCACTCTTGCTGGATCCAAGGTATTTACCAAACTTGATCTTTCACATGCTTATGCACAAATGAGTGTCGATGAGGTCAGCCAGAAGTACTTAAGTATTAACACTCATAAAGGACTGTACGCCTACACGAAGTTGCCATATGGTGTAAAATCTGCGCCAAAGATTTTCCAAGCGACCATGGACAAGATTTTACAAGGGGTTGAGAAATGTGTGTGTAATCAAGATGATATCCTCATTGGCGGAGTTGACACTAAAGAGAATTTGGAAATTCTGGCCGAGGTATTAGAAAGACTACACAAGTACAATGTGCGATTAAAGCTGAGCAAGTGTATTTTCCTGACGAAGCAAGTTGTGTATCTTGGCCTAAGTGTTGATGGTGATGGGTTGCACCCAGTTCAGGAGAAGATTGCAGCCATTAAAAATGCCCCAGTTCCGACGAATGTGAGTGAATTGCGGTCCTTCTTGGGCATGGTACAGTACTATTCACGTTTCCTGCCAGGGTTGGCCACCACTCTCTCACCTTTGCATCAGTTGTTAAAGAAAGATACCCAGTGGAAGTGGACCTGTGAAGCACAGAAAGCCTATGAAAAGTGCAAGACAAGTCTTACCAGCGACGCCCTCCTTGTTCATTATGATTCCAAACGGGAACTTCGACTGGCGTGTGATGCTTCATCTTATGGACTTGGTGCAGTAATCAGTCATGTGATGGATGACGGGCATGAAAGGCCGATTGCATTTGCGTCAAGAACATTAACAACCAGTGAGAAAAATTATGCCCAAATCGAAAAAGAAGCTTTATCCTTGGTTTTTGGGGTGAAGAGATTCCATCAATTCCTGTATGGCCGTAAATTCACCCTCGTGACCGACCACAAGCCCTTGCAAGCAATCTTGGGTCCCAGATCTGCAGTTCCAACCTTAACAGCAGCACGTATGCAAAGATGGGCACTGGTGCTATCGGCATATGATTATGACCTCGAGTATCGCAGGTCGGAGGAACATTCCAACGCTGACGCTCTATCGAGATTGCCTCATCAGAACTCAAGTGTGGGCATGGAGGGTGAAATCTATACAATTGGAGCTGTTCGTGAAGATTTCCCAGTTTTGGCCGCGGACATTGCGCAGGAGACACTAAAGGATCCATGTTTATGCAAGGTGTATGAGAATACTTTGAATGGATGGCCTGAGATGTGTGATGATGTGGAGCTGAAACCATTTCATAATAGAAGGCATGAACTGTCCTGTGAGCAAGGATGTGTCCTCTGGGGAATTCGAGTGATTGTTCCTGCGAAGAAGGGGAAAGATTGCTTCCTTGTGCTCGTTGACAGTCATTCGAAATGGATAGACGTAAAGCATATGACCTCCACTAGAACTGAGCGAACCATTGATGAATTAAGACTCGTCTTTGCCGAGCATGGCTTGCCGGAACAATTGGTGTCCGACAACGGTCCACAGTTTACGTCAGATGCATTTGCTAAGTTCATGACTCCAGTCAGAACGGTGTCAAGCATACGTTGGTTCTCCCATACCACCCGGCTTCAAATGGCGCAGCGGAGAGATCAGTCCGTGTAGTGAAGGAAGCCTTGGAGAAACAACTACTGCAGGGAACTAGAGACATGTCAATGAAGCACAGACTGGCCAATTTTCTGATCAAGTACCGATCTACCTCTCACAGTGTGACCGGGCGAACTCCAGCTGAACTTATGGTGAAGAGACAACTGCGAACCAGATTAACTTTGCTGAAAACCAAATCTGGCGCAAGCTGTTGAGAGCAAACAGATAAAACAAAAGCAGAATCATGACAAGTCTCGGGTCGAGAGAGTATTCAAGGTAAATTATCCTGTTTCGAATTTGCAGTGCTGTCAGAGGGTTCAAGCCGGAGTTAGTGAAGTGGGTTTCCAGTGTTGTCACAAAGGTGTGTGGAAGTCGGTGGTATCTGGTTCAAGTGTGGCAATTTGACAAGGCACGTTCACGCAGATCATCTCATTACAGCACTTGATAATGAGGAGGCTTCAACCGATCCGGGGAAATTCCTTTGAGCCAACAGGAAGCATGTCTGAGCCTGATGTTTGCGTGCAAGTGGTTCCCGGAAGTAATTTTGAGTCACAGTCAAGTTGTACCTCACAACTGATTCCTGAGAATAATCAAACTGAACTGGTACCGTCTCTCGCGCCTGCACCCGAAACAGCAAACTTGCCTGTTCCTGGAGAAGCACAAACAGGGAACGCACCAGAAATAACATCATCGCCACTCCGAACTCTGAGCGCTCGGGTAGAATAAGGAAGCCGGTAGTAAAGATGAATTTGTAAAAAAAAAAAGACTTAGGGTATCAGACAAAATAAGAACAGGGAACAATGTCATACTTTTCCTATTACTGTTTATTTATTTTCTAAGTTGTTTTTTTGTTTGTATTTTGTTTACTTCTTTGGCGGGAAAGTGTGTTACATATTAGCATATTCATGTTGTAGATTAGTATGCGAAAGTGGAGTTGCATATTAGCATATTCATGTGTAAATTAATATGCGGAGTATTTGAGGCTTCTTTATTCATTAAAAGATTTATTGTGTGCCTGGCTGCGGGCAGCCAAATTCTGTTGCGCTCATTTGGTGTCCTGATAAAATACTACACCACCATTAATCCGTCACAAGCATCTGCCACTAATGAGATTTATAACATTTGGAGACAAACGAACCCTACTAAATGAACATACTTCGATGCAAACAAACTGGCTAATATAAGAGACACCATAAGAAATAAATGCTTCACAGATACCCAGCTCGATGCCATCATGACAAATGCAATGGGAAGAAAAGCACTACATGGCAAGTACCCACAGAGAACTAAGGAAGCAAAATGTTGACCAAAAGAAGAAACCAATGGCTAGGAAGCAGTGGACTAAAAGAAGAAACAGAAGGACTAATAATTGCAACACACAATCACTTAAGTTTGGGTACAAGATCTTACCATGCTAGAACAATAAAAGACGGCACTAATCCAATGTGCAGTATATGCAATAGATATGAAGAAACAATAGACCACATTGTGTCTGAATGCCCTGAACATGCTCATACTGAATATAATTATACAGAGACACAAAAAGTCTGTGTATTATATGTATTGGAAGGCATATCAACACTACAACATCATTTAGCATTGGACAAGTGGTATGAACGAATCAGCAATATACAAAGAAGTTAGGATAAAACTCTCTAAATAATAACCTACATGTATAGATTGAAATTACCATAATGTGGGATATGAAAACAGAAATGATATCAGTAGTTATTGGTGCTCTTGGGCTCATCAAGAAGGGATTGGAAACAAACACGGTAAAGATTCCTGGGGCAAACAAGCTAAAAAAAACCTTATTAGGAACAGCTCGCATGTTAAGGAAGGTTCTATCTTAATAGCAAGATTAATCAACCCTGTTGTGCACAAGGACAAGGACCTACAAGAGTTAAATGAGCGAAACTGAACAGCAGTCAAAACCTACATAACAGTAACGATGATGATGATGAAGGGCACTGGAGTAGGACAGGTTGGCGCCTCAGCCTTCTAAGGCAAACTGGACGCTCCCGCCCACCAGGGTCTGGGGTGGCACCTTTGGCAAGTGCCAGCAACCCCTAAGCCACCCCCATTAGGGTTACAACACGGGGTAGGAGGGACTCCTCAGCCTTGGTTGGCAGCCCACCTAAGAGAAGAGGACTCTGATACACAAACTCCCCAGCTAGTAGGTCAAACAGCAACTCGTCAAGAACAAATGGAGATGAATGATAAAGATTCTACATGATGACGGCGTAAATGGGACCCGAGTTACGAGCGAGGGTGCCACGCCCAGCAGGGTGTCTGGGTAACAGCAGCCAGCACCAGGTCATTTTCTGCTACTGCTAGAACAAAATGGTCCAAAGACTTAAACAGGCTTGTGATGAAATGCTACATACAGAGTAACCCATGGTAGGCTGGCACAGTCAGAAGGGTTACATTACCTTATGAGACCACAATAAGAGCTATGAAAGAAAGTGAAGGATACAAATATTTAGGAGTGCTTGAGGCGGATGGTATGCTTCACGACCAGATGAAGAAAAAAATTGGTAAGGAATACTTATATCGGGTTAGAAAAGTTGCACAGTCGAAGCTAAACAGTGGAAACCTGATACGTTCTATAAACACCTGGGCAGTGTCACTTGTCAGATATGCGGAGGGTATAATTGACTGGAAGAAACAAGAACTCCAGGATTTAGACTGCAGAACAAGAAAATTACTGACAATGAATGGGGGCTTTCACCCACAGGATTGTGTAAAGCGACTTTACGTTCCAAGGAAGGAGGTAGGAAGAGGCCTCATCTCGGTAGAACACTGTGTCAATCAGGCAGGAATATTGCTGGAGACTTATGTCTAGCCTGTTCCAGGCGTTCAGATAGTGGAAAAGCACTAATAGTTAGGGAAGGCGCGAAGAAAAGTGAGGGGAAAAAATGCGGTGAGACGAGGGAACGCCTGTAAACAAACACAACAAAAGGTCCTTCCGCCCACTTTTAGATTGCCAGCTCAGCTGTCAATCATGTCAATTACAACCGGGATTAGATTTCCCGGGAAATATGATCTCGGACTGCGTTTCGATGTCCGATCGTTGTCATGTTCTTCTGCAAATGAATTGCCAGTCCATCCTTCAATGTATTGTAGGTTTTGCTTAAAAAACTGTGAAGTTTTCATGAACCAAAGTTCCGCGTGTCCCTTTTTAGAGCAGTTAAAAATAAGGATATTGTTGGATATTCCGGAGCGGAGAGTTTGGTGTTGGCCGACATTGCTCGCTCGTTAGGCCACAAACTGGATAAAAGTGAACAGAAATCTGATGTTAGCAAACCTACACAAGGTCGCCGATAGGACATACTCCCTCAGTGAAGTGTGCTCCGACAGCTGACAGCGCTGCAAAATCGCGACGTTCTCTCGCTTTTGCAAGTTCTGGTGAGGACCAAAATTCGCTTGGAGTGGCCCTTATTAACGATGCAATAGCGAAAAATGCGGGGCGATGAGGGAACAAGGTTATTCAAGCAATATTTCTGTACTTCGCGACGAGATGCGATATTCGGGAAGTCTTTGAGTACGTTGTTTACAACGATTTCAATCTCAGCGTGACTTGATGATAGCTGCCTTTCCTCTGCCATATCGCCTTACTCATCAGCGCTCAAGTGTCAACAGAAAGTGTCATAATTGACCAATCAGAGGGTATACCAGAATCCGGTATAGCAGAACAACCTTTTGTTAAGTTTGTTTACAGGCGTTCCTCACTTCCTCTCCCCAATCCCCTGCTTTTTTTTTCGCTCGCTTTTCTTTGCACCTTCCCCAACCATTTGCTTTCCCCAACTTTCCCCACTATCTGAATGCCTGGAACAGGCCTGGAACAGGCTAACTTATGTCCAAATCAGTGAAGAGAAGATTTTGAAGGCAGTCAGTAGGAAAGGAGTTGAAAACCAAGAAACGGCTGCCGGTTTCAAAGATAGGAGGAGAACTGAAAATATCCAAGGATGGAAAGAGATGCCATTATATTTTATATGGGCAATTTGCGAGACAGAGCGAAGATCAAAGAAACAATGAAATACGGACTTGGTTGAAAGAAGGAAAGCTTGAAAGAGAAACAGAGTCTCTTATTGTTGCAGCGCAAGATCAAGCAATGAGAACAAATTACGTAAAAGCAACGATCGACAGGTCACGGGCCGATCCCAAATGCAGAATGTGCAAACAAAACAACGAGACCATCAGCCACATTGTGAATGCGTGCCCGAAACTGGCAAAAAAGAATACAAAAAGAGACATGAAAACATAGCTAGGGCAATTCATTGGGACCTGTCAGGAAAAATTTGAGCAAAATGAGAGGTGGTATGACTATGTTCCAGACTGAGTGTACTTGAAAATGAGGATTATAAGATGCTGTGGGACTTTAGTATACGAACAGACAATGAGATTGAGGCTAGGAGACCGGATTTATTGATCATTGACAAAAGAGAGAACAACTGCCAAATTATAAACGTGGCAATTCCAGAAGATGGAAGGGTGAGAGCAAAAGAAGACAAGAAAGTAGAAAAATATCAAGACCTCGCAAGAGAAATTCGTGATACCCATAGTGGTGGGGGCATTGGGAACATGATACCACTGAGGTTAAAAGAAAATCTGAGGACCATGGGTGTGGACACATCCATTGAACTGATTCAGGGATCTGTACTGTTGGGGTCTGCAAGGATCCTTAGAAAAGTGCTGGAGATGTAGACAGGAGAGGAAAGTAAAATGAAGGATGCTTCTTAGTTACCCTAGATAACTGGTTCGTTGTCCAGAGCCAATGAAAACCAGATTTAACACCTTTATCTGAGATTATTAGCAATAATAATAATAATAACTAGAGGTTACATATTGTAATGATAATGCTGCGAGCAGATGCTGGGCAGTATAATAAAACAAAACAGAAACAGTAAATCAGTGTACATACAGATTTTGATAATTTCATACATTTATGGTCAATTACCATCATTTTCGAATTACCATACCATTATAAGTAGTTCTTTGTGAAATACTGTTCAATCGGCAAACTCTGGGCACGTAACAACGCTGAAAAACTCATAAAAGAACATTGCCTTCCCTGTGAAATGTCACTAAATTGTTCGTGACCTTGATGAATGTTCTTTGTGATCCATTGTTCAATCGGCAAACTCTGAGCAAATAACAACGCTGAAAAACTCATAAAAGAACATTGCCTTCTCGTCAAATGTCACTAAATCATTTGTGACCATGATGAATGCTTCCAGCAACAAAGAAGTTTGAATTTGGCATGATACATTTGCAATAGAAACACTTAAGCGAGCACGTGCTATGGACGGCAAAAGACTCATCCAGAGCTAGGCGCATCTAAGTTATGATGACACCGCTGGACGTAACGCTTGCTCAAAATCATCGTGACAAACTAAAATCGAGACTGCTGCATAACATAAGGCGCAGGGAACCCAAGGAACCACAGGCAAACCAAAGATTAGTGTGCTACTCACCTGGGGGCTCGCAGCAATAATAATAATAATAATAAACAGACAAAGTGATTCAAGCAAGAAGACCAGACATTGTGCTTGTGAAGAAAAATGAAAACTAATGTTTCATTATAGATATTGCGATCCCTGCAGACTCCAGATCGTGGGTTAAAGAAGAGGAGAAGATAGAAAAGTACAGTGATTTAATTAGCCTGGGAACTCAAGAGGATATGGGGAGTAAAAACAAAAGTGGTCCCAATAGTGACTGGAACATTAAGAAAAGTAACAAACAGACATAGGAAGTTGTTGATGGATTTGGGGATTGACGTATCTTTTGAAACAATCCAAAAGGCAAGCCTACTCGGAACAGCTCACATTCTCAGAAAGGTTTTATCTTAGACATTGAACAAAATGTGAAAATGGCAATGGACTTGACTTTATGACTTTAGTTTGGACCTTAGACCCCTGGATGGGATTTGGTCCTAACTTTTTTCCAAAGAAACCTGTTGACCATCAACAGTGGAGAATCTTTATAATAATAATAATAATAATAATAATAATAATAATAATAATATGATAATAATAATAATAATAACAACAACAATAAGTACCAGGAACTAGCATTTGAAATTAGAAGGATTCATGGAGCCCCGAAAGTCACAATAATACCTATCGTGATTGGTGCTCTTGGAAGCATATTGAAAGGTGCAAAGACCTGGTTTGGAAAGTTAGATGTACCTGACTTCCTTGGAAGCGTACAAATATCGGCCATTCTTGGAACTGCGCACTTGTTGCGGAAAGTGTTGTGTCTCTAAGATACGGGGAGTGGCTGAGACACAATCAACATTACCCAGTAGAACATCCGGCAACTGGAGAGAATCGAATAATAATAATAATAATAATAATAATAATAATAATAATAATAATAATAAACTTTATTAAAAATAGCAATAATACTTTACAATAACTATAAATTGATAATTGAAAACAAATGAAAGTTAAAATAATAATAATAATAATAATAATAATAATAATAATAATAATAAGCAAGGAAAGAAAGAAACTCTACACTGAAAAACATCTACAGACCAAAGTCTAAACTTGCAGAATGAGGACTTGTCTAGGTAATGTTTTAATCATAAAAGAGGCCTTCCAAGGGGTTTCACTGACAGGCGACATGACCTCAAAATGTGGCGACAATCTTTTTCCAAAACACCGACAGCCGACAGGAACTGACAGAAAAAGAGCGACATTTTATGAATTTTTTAGCTAGATTTGGCGACAAAATACGACAGTGACATTTTCCCTAACAAAACAGGCGACAGGCTGGCTCGAAAACAAGCGACAAAGCGACACCAGAACCCCCCTTGGAAGGCCTCATAAAAAGCAAGCCAACATTTAACAATGTCATACAGTAAATTCTCAAGAATACTTCAGGTGAACAGAGTGATGCTTATCAACATCGAGGGGTGTTCCACACAGTTTTTCACGCTATCAATGCTACCTTGGTGTTTGTGAGTCGTACTCACAGTTTAACTTGAACAGGTGAACAAAATGTCAAACAGGTACACAGAAAACACTGGGACTGTATAGATACAGTGTGTATTCAACAGGACTTAAGTTAAAGGGCTGTTTATGAACCCAAGTCAGTCATTGATAACTTGGAGAACCATGATGGATGGAGAGTTGAAGGTCGTTGGTATTGGGGTGATGAGCAGTGCAAAATGGCACAGTCAGAGTCATATGGAGGAGCCTTGTCATGGCCTTACATGACATAGAGCACAACAAGGTTGAGTGGAGTGTGTCAATTTAAACTTGTGATACAGTCTTGCTTAATAGCCCATAGCACTGGGCACAATACAAAAATAATAGAAATAGCTCCCTGTGTGACTCAGACAAAATTTCCACTTGGCTCAAAGGCTTTGTATGGGCAGGATGTGTTTTGGACATGTAAATTTAAATAAGTGAATAAGTAGTAAATGTGACCTAAACATTTTAGTTTCAAATGTACAAATTTAACTCATCATCAATAGATGAGGTTGTGAAAGGTGCCTGTAAGGATGGTGGAGCCATGGGACTTCAAGCCAAGTGTAAACAGTGTCCATAGCATAAATACCGCCAGTGAAAATTCAGTGGAATGACTTACCCTGTACTTACCTCATGGGTGGGAGCAAAAAAAAAAAACAGCAATGAGACTTCAAGAAAGCTAGCAAAGTGACACTCAAAAATGACACAATGATTGTCAGAAACATGCGGGCTGTAAAGCCCCACAGTCCTGAAACCCACCACTGGAAACGTCACTAAAACCACATCGAAATGTTCCTCAACACCACTTTCCTATATAATATTCTTACACACAAAACACACTTAAAGTGCTCGCCAACACCATTTTCCCATACAACATACTTACATGTACTGTCAATAAAACACGATGCAGATTTTTTGTATCAGTCACGATGGGGGTAAGATTTTTGTGACATGATTTGTGGCAGCACTATGTATTGGGAACTGCATATAGTCCACTGCCATTACAAGTTACTAACCTTACTGGGAAAAACTGCACAACAACAGTCAGAAACTTCTCAGGTTGCTCAATTGGACCGGTGAACCTGGAAATGAATGAAACGTAGAGAAAAGTTAAGTTGTCTATGTGGATCACAGAAGCTGTCTGCCTGTCACATTTCCGCAATCTGTTATAAGATTAAACATATCAATAAACAAAATTCTTCATTGTGATTGGTCATTCACATGCCTATTTCTTTTGCAATTAGCACGCAGTCACATGGGTGTCCAATTACAGCTATTCAATTACAACTTTTATAATTGGATAGCTGTAATAATTTGAACACCTTCATTGCGCACACATCAATCATCTGCACTTAAATGGGTTCTTTTTTTGCTTCCTACTTTTAAACGGATAGGAAATATCTTAGCCTTTTGAGTACAAGAGTCCACATAGACTTTTTAATCTCAAATTTTGTTATTGATGCAATTAATTAGTAATTGAACTTTGTATCATACAATTCAGGGGCAATCGTGCTCATAATTTCAAATAGTCCTCACGCTATGTGCTCGGCCGATTTGTAATTACCGTACTCCCCGATTACTCCTTGAATTGCACTCTACTCAGTCCAATTACTATTACTAATAAACAGTTAAATGCAATGATTAGATTTCTTAAACTTATCAGAAGAAATACTAAGTTAAAAACTATATATTAAAGGCTTTTCTTCTCTTTCATTTCCTTTCTAATTTTTCAAAATTCGAAGGGTTTGTATGGAGTCATCAGAACGTAGAGGTGCCAATATCTCATGCCCAAATTGCACAAGAATGCTGACTTTTAGCAAGCGGGCATTATTTGTTATACCCTTTCTGAACATCTAATCAAATCCCATAATTTCAAACATTTAGCATTCCTTCAAGAACACCCTAAGTGATACCACAATCCATATTTTACACCCTTAAACGAGACGACGAGCATACCAGTACCTTTCATTCAGTCCTCCACTTGGAAATTTTTCCCCCTTGTATACATCTGTATAACCAGAAACCCATAAGTGGGTTGAAATGTGTAATGCGCATTCACAGCTTCCGAATATTCATTTTTTACTTAGCACCATATTTGGCTTTAACCCCCTTGGTCACTCGAGATTGGAAGCAAGTTGTTCTCACGATTTGGATGGTTAATATTTTTATCTTGATTTTTCCAAATATAACAACTTATTAGCAAATTGAATAATCAGAAGCCTGTTTTAAAGCATACAAGAGACAGTGCACGTTTCAACCCACTTATGGGTTTCGTATAACATAATGTAAGCTTATGTTTTCGATACATGCTTCCAGCCAGTACATATAGCTTTGTCACTCAAATTTATTAGAAAAATCTCTGTGAAAGGTTCGCAAGTCTGTAGGTTTAAAACATCTCAGAAATTAAATTTTACTGGAAATATTTTCCATCTCATTGTAGAGTACAGCACTTCAGCCCCAATGGAAAAACCCGCAAGCAAGAACCTAGTTTTTATGAACTTGTTTATAGACGAAAATTTGCCAGTTAGGCACCCTCTATACAAGAACCTGTTCAGCTTAAAATTTATAACGGTTCTTATTTTCTAAAATCTAGCTTATATAAAAAAATATGTACAGTACACTTGGGCAAATAAGAGTACATATAAGTCTTAAGCTTAAGCTTATATAATGTTAAGTTCTGTGAGGCCCAGTTCAAACGTCGAACTTCACATGTGCCGAACCTAATGCAAATGACAAGACAATAGATTTTGCTCATTTGCATTAGGTTCGGCACATGTGAAGTTCGACGTTTGAACTGGGCCTGATATGTGCTTCAATTTTTTTATTGTAGTCATTTTTACATAACTTAAGCTTAAATACTTACGTATTCGATCAAAATGGCGGGAAAGATGGTTTAAAAGAGGATGGAAGCCGTTTGAGAAATGAATATCAATGGTGGTAAACTTGACTATATTTTAAAACGGAAGGTAAAACAGCAAAGAAAAAAATCGGGGTTTGCAGAGCCTGAAAACTTTGGCTTTAATGTTGTGGCATTCTATTGACTTACCTTTAGCACGCACTACTCCGGCTCCGGGAAGATCTCCTTATTCTGCTTGATTGGCCAGAAAACCACCTAAAAGGAGAATTTTTCAAATCAGTTTAATATAAACGCTTAAAAATGAGCTTAAGAATCAGAAATTTTGATGTAAAAAATGCACTCAAAAATACCGGTAGCTTGCTGCGCTGCGACACTGAGCTGGTTTCAAAATACGAAGAAATGGTCACAATTTCGATGTGAAAAACCAGACTTCAAGCCGAATTTCATACAATCGAATGACCAGAAACACCTTTCCTGTTAGATAATAACAGGAATTTCGCACTTCTGAGGAAGAAAAGGGGTTTCTGAATTCAATATACTCATTGAAAGCACTCTCTGGAAGAGCTGCGTGGCGTCGTCCTCGCTCAAACTCCCCGCTCAACTCCCGCTCAACGTTTCTTCCTTTTGCGATCACGTGATTTATCAGATGACCAATCAGGTGATGCTTTGCGCAATGCTGGCGTTAAAATACCGGGACAGCGTGACATCCCGCGGGGGGGGGGGGGTACTCAACAACGTTTTGTACGGGGATGCTCCGCCCCGAGGTCCAAACCTTACCCTTTCATATACCGTTTTTGACAGAAAAGGTACCCCTTTCATATACCTTTCATTGAAAATGGTACCCCTTTCATATACCTTTCATTCAAAATGGTACCCCTTTCATATAGCCTTTACGTGCGTCTGTTTGATATATTTTGGAAGGCCCTTTTTATAATACTTAAATAGCAGTTTTCCCTACCTTTTTTATGCTTCAACGGCGTTTTTTCGCTACCCTTTCCTATTTTTCGTGAAATCCCTACCCTTTCATATACTTTAACTCGTAAAATCCCGACCCTTTCATATACCTCCAGCTCAAAAAGGTACTCCTTTCGGGCGGAGCATCCCCGTATAGCCCATTATAGGGAGTACCCCCCCCCCGGGCGTGACATATCAAAATGGCGAACTTTTTAAATGTTTTCGCGGCTTTAGAACAAGATGATTCCGAAACATTGCTCGTAAAAGCGGGCAATTCTGCTTCTATACCATCGTTGCTGTAGACAAGTCTGATTAATAATAATAACAATATTTTGAACATAAACTCTCTGCCCCGAGTATCCTTTAAAAAGGCGGGAACAAAACCGACGAGTATAACGGACTTTTACCGAATGTAAACAGACAAAATTAAACACAGTTGATCTTACCGTTGCCAGTTGCAGCTCCAAAGCACGAGTGATGTAATAATAATTGGAGATCGGTACAGAAATACCCACACAATGAAAGACTGTTCGGTCGCCATCTTTCCCGAGTTTTCATCCTACTTGAGGTTGAGAGACTAGGGCCGAGACAAATTACGACGAATGGAAAAAGTTCTGTTCATTCCGGAATTTCCATCAAAGAGGACAACCTCAAAACGTATTCCTAAAATTTCGGAATTTTCTCCCGAAATTTTTCTGCTTTATTGGATTTCCGACCAAAACTTTTGGAAATTTTGACCCGAATGGAAAGCGCCCAGGTTTGCGCAACATAAGGAGGGACGGACCATTAGAAAAGTATAAAATATCAGCAAGACCACAGCGACAAACCGTTGAGTGGTGCCGGATCTCCCAGTTGTAGACCTGGATCAGTACAACAATCACTTGTATAAAATCAGAAAACGGCAAACTGATCCTTACGACAAGGCGATGATACCCTGGGTGCCAGAGGTTTTTATTTTTTAGTGAAAACGGCGAGTTTGAGCGGCGAAGCCGCGACAACGAGGCGCATCTCATTGACATATGACACCTAGTCTCCTGCACCAATAATAATCTATTGTTTTTATTTTCATAATTTCAAACTCTTATTTGTAACGAACTTTTAGTTTTAACTTCATTTTTAATTTTTCTGTTAGCCCCTGAAGAAGGTTTGTTTTCAAACCGAAATATTGGGCAAATTTGTTTTAATATATATATAAATTTTGTTTCATTCTTTTATTTACTCCTTCATCGCCTTGCCGTAAGGATCAGTTTGCCGTTTTCTGATTTTTAACATTAGAAAAGTGATGGGGGGGGGGGGGGGGGGTGGGAAAAAAACAAAAAAAAAAACGTGCAAGGGAAAATGCCAGGAAAGAAAATTCGTGCAAAGTTCAAGGCAAAGAAAAAAATTCATGCAGAAGGAGAAGTCCTATTGTGGTTTTTATTTAATATCAAGAGAAAATAATTGTCCAATTATAATCTCTTGTTAATATATAAAAGCTGCCAAAGTGCCTATTGAAAATAGCGCTCTTGGCGTTTTAAAAATTCAAACATTCTTGGGGCCTTCCTATACTATTTTTAAATAAAGACATTTGATAGTGTTCATTGAAGTATTTACTTCACACTGCATGAAATGACAACTATAAAGTGATATAATGAATTCATATTTTCAATTCAATAGCCGGAAAGCGCAAATTTCAGTTTAACAACATGCAAAACCAGTAGATTCAAAGAAAGTTTTATTCCACATAATTGTTACAAATGATATATTTTTTTAGCTGTATTATAGTCCATCCATAGTATTTTAGGTATTCTTATAATTGTAGCATAAACATTTTTAATTATTTTTTAAATATTTTGTGAAAGTTGGCATACTCAAGCATGTTAAGGCATGGCCCAGAGCATAATTTGCATAAAATCCGTCAACAGTCATTACCTTAAAAAGATATACATAAACATCCTCAAAACTTGGTAATAACATAAAACCTGATGTCCTTAAATTAGTGTTAACTTTATGCGTGGAATGTTTGCATCACGTGACCTGTTATAACAGTTTTCTTTGACGAAGAGAAAAGTGAAAATGGGCCGCAGAAATGACATATAATTCTTGGTTTTCACGTGACGTCATCAAATTCGAAAATCATAAATTGTAATGCCTTCTGAATTTATATGTCCACCAGGTTGAAGATGACTTAAAAATAAATCTTTTCACAAGTATCCAACCCGGTAGCGTCTTTCGTTTTGAAAATACAGCATTTTGAATTTCTGACTTTTCACCTACGTGACACCAACATGGCGTCCGTGACAAAGCTTTTTCCTATGAAACAAGGGCCTCTCCTCGTGATTTTTGGCACTTTGGGCAGTTAAAGTATTAGGAATGCAGTTTATGCGAATGAATAGTAGTTCACGAGAGAAAAGTAATCGCTTTCAGAGCGAAAGTGAAGTCCAGATGTTTTATTGATTTCCGGCGGCCAGGCGTTTCCATACAAAGCTCTGTAAATTTCAGTCAGTCGATGCTTCGGTGAATAATTCAACAACGGGATACTGCACAGAGTCTGAAGCTTCTCCAAGTACCTTTTGGTGCGATCTACGACGAGATGCATGATGGATTTACCGTTTTTGTTTTTTGCAGTGACTTCAGCTCCTGATTGTAAAAGGAGTCCCACAATTTTTACGCTGCATCCTCTGGTCAACACGTCTTCAATACGAGCCCCATGATCATTTAACCGCTCACTGGATACAGCAAAAAGGAGAGGTGTCTCTGCATATCTGTTGGAAGTGTTTGTAAAAGCATTGGAATTGATGAGGATCTGACAAGCTTGTAAGTGCTCATCTGTTGTCTCAATTGCAGCTCTGCTTGAAGCGTAGAATAACGCAGTGTTTCCCTCTTGGTCAGTGGCATGGATATTGGCTTCCAGATCTAAGAGCGCCTTTACCAAAACAGGGCTGGTCACGGCACACATCAGTGGAGTTTTGCCACCAAGGTCTTTGATGGGAATATCAGGCGAACATCCCCCAGAAACCAATACCTTGAACAGCTCTGCAAACAACTCTTCCGTCCAACATGTAGTTTCTTTCAGTTCTCTTGGTGAGGTTTTTTCGAATGCTTTCACGAATTCGACTAAGAAAGTTGTCTTGAAATCCAAGCTACTTTTCTCAATTACTAGCTTAACAACTTCTAGTGGGTTACAAGTACTGGTGCATGTATGTTCTTTGCAAAGAGCGCCATGTTCCCTGTTGAACAGGCAGAGATCCACGACTTTGCAAGGATCCAAGTTGTCGGTGTTGTCAAGTAAAAGTTTGACGATAGGCTCATTGTGACAACACATTGCTATGTCGAGGGCTGTGGGTCTACATGAACTGGCTGACTGGAACTTAAAATTCATATTCTTATCAAGCAGCCACAAAACGAGGTCTTCATCTCCAATAGCTGAGGCCGTATGCAGAAAGGACCATCCGTCATAGCTGATGTTAGCTGGCACACCTTCCTGCACCAAAGCTTTTATTCTGCTAGATATGTTCGAAACGTTGTTGAAGACATGTTTGGTGGTAAGTAGTTCTCTTGCCACAGGATTTGTTGACAATAAGTCAATGACTTTAACTGTGCCATCACTTGGTAACAACTTATTAAGAGTCACTTGCGAGCAGCCAGTTACGTCGACTTCTTCAAGGGCAGGACAATAGCACTTAATCGTCTTAAGCAATGAAAAATCTTGAGGGAATTCTTCTCTGCCAGTCAGAATCTGGATATCCCGTAGAACGAGCCTTCTCAACAATCTTGCTGATTTGCATATTCCGAGCAGATCAGTCCCGGTCGCAAAGCAACGCCTTGAAAGGTCAAGTTCTGTTATCTTAGCAGATATTCTAAGTTCAGTTATTACCATAGGTAATGGCTTTTGAGTTTCTTCACTGCAATCAAGTGATGTTTTCTCACATCGTAGAGAGAGGCAGGCACTTTCACAATTCACTATCAAGGGACTGTCTGGAGGTAGGATGCTCTTAATGTACTTAAGTACCATTGCACTGTTTCTTGTATTGGTAGCAGCATCCTCATGTGCCAACAGAACAAAGCCCGTTCGAAAATGAAAAAGTTGCTCAACCAGTTCCAAAGAGAGCTTTCCTCCTCCACCAGCAGTATTCACGATGTCAATCAGCAGTTGTTCAATATCACTATTGGCTAAGAATGATGAAGCTCTTGTCATACTGGCAAATGCTTCTTCCATGGAATCCTCCACTCTATTAGGCTTGTATATTGTGAGAAAAGGAAGTAATAATAATTAATAATGGGTGGCAGGTCAGGGAGTGGTCATCCCTGCCCATGCGAGCCCTGGACTCAGCAAGCTCAGGCTGACAGTACCCAGTAAGGGCCCCTGTTGTGGGTTACGAGCACAAAGTCACGATGACAAGTCACACAACTAGATTTGCATGCCACATTGGTTGTCATACTGATAAACAAGGACCACCACCTTAAGTAGAGGACCAGGCTGAGATCGAAAAGTATGTTACCGGAACCCAATATACCAGAGGATAACCATGTTGAGCATGCTCCTCACAGAGGCCTTCTGAGTACCAATACCCAAAATCCCCCAAAATGAACATGACAGAAATGGACTCGGGAGGCGTATGAAGAAATTGTGGAGCCATACTATGATGCCACCTGTTACATATTAGCATATTCATGTTGTAGATTAGTATGCGAAAGTGGAGTTGCATATTAGCATATTCATGTGTAAATTAATATGCGGAGTATTTGAGGCTTCTTTATTCATTAAAAGATTTTATTGTGTGCCTGGCTGCGGGCAGCCAAATTGTGTTGCGCTCATTTGGTGTCCTGATAAAATACTACATTTTGGCGACGAGGATGGCTTCGTACATCGGAAGAGTGGGTGAATTTACGAAAGACAAGGAAACATTTGGCGCTTACGTGGAGCGAATGGAAATGTTTTTCGCGGCGAATGCCATCGTTGAAACTCCAGGTTCGGAGCACGCGGTTGCGAATCAACGCATTGCAGAGCGAAAGAAGGCAATTTTTCTCACCGAAGTCGGTCCAGAAGTTTATTCTGTATTAAGCAATCTCTTATCGCCAGTAAAACCAAGTGATTCGTCCTTCCTAGATATTGTGCAGCGTCTCAAAGATCATTATGATCCTGCCCCGTTGGAAATAACCGAAAGTTTCCATTTTGGCATGCGGAATCAACAACCGGGTGAGTCAATCAACGACTACATTGTAGCTTTGAAGAAATTGTCCATTCATTGCAATTTTGGCGAATTCTTAAACCGTGCGTTGAGGGACAGATTTGTTTGTGGCCTGAACAGTGAAAAGATCCAAATCAAATTATTGAACATTCCAGGTTTAACGTTTGAAAGTGCCTGCAAGAATGCCATTACCATGGAATTGGCAGATAAGAATTGTCGTGAGTTTAGTTCAAGAATGGTCGTAAGTTCAGGTACGGAAGCGGCAAGCTCGGTTAACAAAGTAAGTGCAAGCGACAACAGGAATGGTGCTGAGCAGCAAGGGGAAAAGTGTTTCCGGTGCAATGGCATCCACTCATTCCGGACCTGCAGATTTCGGGGTGCTAGGTGCTTCAAGTGCAAGCAGGTTGGACACATAGCTTCAGCATGTAGGAGAGGGGCTTCAGGTAAGCCAGGCAGAGGAAGAGTCCAGAATTTGGCGGCTGGCGAAGATGAAATCCAGGCCTTAGACGATGAGCTGGGGATTTTCAGTCTATATGCTACTAGCGGTGGTGGAGCGAACAAAGGCTACATTGTTAAATTGAAAGTAAATGGCATGAATGTTGATATGCAGGTTGACACAGCGGCGGACTTCTCCATTATGAGCAAAGATACGTACGTAAGGACATTTAAGAACATCCCATTACAGTACACTGATGTAAAGTTGAAGACGTACACAGGGGAAACCTTAAGCACATGTGGTCAAATGCAATGCAAAGTCGTTTACAAAGGGAAAGAGTGTACACTTCCAATGATCGTAGCTGAGTATGGTGGCAAGCCAACTTTGCTGGGAAGGAATTGGCTTGAGAAATTAAATCTCGATTGGAGCGAGATTTTTAGCTTGCACACACCGGGGAGTGAGAATCTGGATCGCCTTCTTAAAAATCACGCAACACTTTTTAATGAAGGATATGATGGCATGAAGGGACTGGAGGCCCACATCCGGGTGCACGAGGGTTCTTCGCCGATTTACTTCAAGGCACGCCCGGTACCCTATGCTTTAAAAGAGGCTGTCCAGGCAGAGCTCAATAAACTGGAGGAAAATGGTGTTATTGTTAAAATTGAGCAGAGTGACTGGGCAAGCCCAATAGTTGTAGTGCCAAAGGCTGATGGATCTGTGCGAATATGCGGTGATTACAAGGTGACCATTAATCAAGTGGTTGATGATGAACAGTATCCTCTTCCGACGGAGCAAGACCTGTATTCCACTCTTGCTGGATCCAAGGTATTCACCAAACCTGATCTTTCACATGCTTATGCACAAATGAGTGTCGATGAGGTCAGCCAGAAGTACTTAAGTATTAACACTCATAAAGGACTGAACGCCTACACGAAGTTGCCATATGGTGTAAAATCTGCGCCAAAGATTTTCCAAGCGACCATGGACAAGATTTTACAAGGGGTTGAGAAACGTGTGTGTAATCAAGATGATATCCTCATTGGCGGAGTTGACACTAAAGAGAATTTGGAAATTCTGGCCGAGGTATTAGAAAGACTACACAAGTACAATGTGCGATTAAAGCTGAGCAAGTGTATTTTCCTGACGAAGCAAGTTGTGTATCTTGGCCTAAGTGTTGATGGTGATGGGTTGCACCCAGTTCAGGAGAAGATTGCAGCCATTAAAAATGCCCCAGTTCCGATGAATGTGAGTGAATTGCGGTCCTTCTTTGGCATGGTACAGTACTATTCACGTTTCCTGCCAGGGTTGGCCACCATTCTCTCACCTTTGCATCAGTTGTTAAAGAAAGATACTTAGTGGAAGTGGACCTGTGAAGCACAGAAAGCCTATGAAAAGTGCAAGACAAGTCTTACCAGTGACGCCCTCCTTGTTCATTATGATTCCAAACGGGAACTTCGACTGGCGTGTGATGCTTCATCTTATGGACTTGGTGCACTAATCAGTCATGTGATGGATGACGGGCATGAAAGGCCGATTGCATTTGCGTCAAGAACATTAACAACCAGTGAGAAAAATTATGCCCAAATCGAAAAAGAAGCTTTATCCTTGATTTTTGGGGTGAAGAGATTCCATCAATTCCTGTATGGCCGTAAATTCACCCTTGTGACCGACCACAAGCCCTTGCAAGCAATCTTGGGTCCCAGATCTGCAGTTCCAACCTTAGCAGCAGCACGTATGCAAAGATGGGCATTGGTGCTATCAGCATATGATTATGACCTCGAGTATCGCAGGTCGGAGGAACATTCCAACGCTGACGCTCTATCGAGATTGCCTCATCAGAACTCAAGTGTGGGCATGGAGGGTGAAATCTACACAATTGGAGCTGTTCGTGAAGATTCCCAGTTTTGGCCGCGGACATTGCACAGGAGACACTAAAGGATCCATGTTTATGCAAGGTGTATGAGAATACTTTGAATGGATGGCCTGAGATGTGTGATGATGTGGAGCTGAAACCATTTCATAATAGACGGCATGAACTGTCCTGTGAGCAAGGATGTGTCCTCTGGGGAATTCGAGTGATTGTTCCTGCGAAGAAGGGGAAAGATTGCTTCCTTGTGCTCGTTGACAGTCATTCGAAATGGATAGACGTAAAGCATATGACCTCCACTAGAACTGAGCGAACCATTGATGAATTAAGACTCGTCTTTGCCGAGCATGGCTTGCCGGAACAATTGGTGTCCGACAACGGTCCACAGTTTACGTCAGATGCATTTGCTAAGTTCATGACTCCAGTCAGAACGGTGTCAAGCATACGTTGGTTCTCCCATACCACCCGGCTTCAAATGGCGCAGCGGAGAGATCAGTCCGTGTAGTGAAGGAAGCCTTGGAGAAACAACTACTGCAGGGAACTAGAGACATGTCAATGAAGCACAGACTGGCCAATTTTCTGATCAAGTACCGATCTACCTCTCACAGTGTGACCGGGCGAACTCCAGCTGAACTTATGGTGAAGAGACAACTGCGAACCAGATTAACTTTGCTGAAACCAAATCTGGCGCAAGCTGTTGAGAGCAAACAGATAAAACAAAAGCAGAATCATGACAAGTCTCGGGTCGAGAGAGTATTCAAGGTAAATTATCCTGTTCGAATTTGCAGTGCTGTCAGAGGGTTCAAGCCGGAGTTAGTGAAGTGGGTTCCAGGTGTTGTCACAAAGGTGTGTGGAAGTCGGTGGTATCTGGTTCAAGTGGGCAATTTGACAAGGCACGTTCACGCAGATCATCTCATTACAGCACTTGATAATGAGGAGGCTTCAACCGATCCGGGAAATTCCTTTGAGCCAACAGGAAGCATGTCTGAGCCTGATGTTTGCGTGCAAGTGGTTCCCGGAAGTAATTTTGAGTCACAGTCAAGTTGTACCTCACAACTGATTCCTGAGAATAATCAAACTGAACTGGTACCGTCTCTCGCGCCTGCACCCGAAACAGCAAACTTGCCTGTTCCTGGAGAAGCACAAACAGGGAACGCACCAGAAATAACATCATCGCCACTCCGAACTCTGAGACGCTCGGGTAGAATAAGGAAGCCGGTAGTAAAGATGAATTTGTAAAAAAAAAAAGACTTAGGGTATCAGACAAAATAAGAACAGGGAACAATGTCATACTTTTCCTATTACTGTTTATTTATTTTCTAAGTTGTTTTTTTTGTTTGTATTTTGTTTACTTCTTTGGCGGGAAAGTGGTGTTACATATTAGCATATTCATGTTGTAGATTAGTATGCGAAAGTGGAGTTGCATATTAGCATATTCATGTGTAAATTAATATGCGGAGTATTTGAGGCTTCTTTATTCATTAAAAGATTTATTGTGTGCCTGGCTGCGGGCAGCCAAATTCTGTTGCGCTCATTTGGTGTCCTGATAAAATACTACACCACCATTAATCCGTCACAAGCATCTGCCACTAATGAGATTTATAACATTTGGAGACAAACGAACCCTACTAAATGAACATACTTCGATGCAAACAAACTGGCTAATATAAGAGACACCATAAGAAATAAATGCTTCACAGATACCCAGCTCGATGCCATCATGACAAATGCAATGGGAAGAAAAAGCACTACATGGCAAGTACCCACAGAGAACTAAGGAAGCAAAATGTTGACCAAAAGAAGACCAACCAATGGCTAGGAAGCAGTGGACTAAAAGAAGAAACAGAAGGACTAATAATTGCAACACACAATCACTTAAGTTTGGGTACAAGATCTTACCATGCTAGAACAATAAAAGACGGCACTAATCCAATGTGCAGTATATGCAATAGATATGAAGAAACAATAGACCACATTGTGTCTGAATGCCCTGAACATGCTCATACTGAATATAATTATACAGAGACACAAAAAGTCTGTGTATTATATGTATTGGAAGGCATATCAACACTACAACATCATTTAGCATTGGACAAGTGGTATGAACGAATCAGCAATATACAAAGAAGTTAGGATAAAACTCTCTAAATAATAACCTACATGTATAGATTGAAATTACCATAATGTGGGATATGAAAACAGAAATGATATCAGTAGTTATTGGTGCTCTTGGGCTCATCAAGAAGGGATTGGAAACAAACACGGTAAAGATTCCTGGGGCAAACAAGCTAAAAAAAAACCTTATTAGGAACAGCTCGCATGTTAAGGAAGGTTCTATCTTAATAGCAAGATTAATCAACCCTGTTGTGCACAAGGACAAGGACCTACAAGAGTTAAATGAGCGAAACTGAACAGCAGTCAAAACCTACATAACAGTAACGATGATGATGATGAAGGGCACTGGAGTAGGACAGGTTGGCGCCTCAGCCTTCTAAGGCAAACTGGACGCTCCCGCCCACCAGGGTCTGGGGTGGCACCTTTGGCAAGTGCCAGCAACCCCTAAGCCACCCCCATTAGGGTTACAACACGGGGTAGGAGGGACTCCTCAGCCTTGGTTGGCAGCCCACCTAAGAGAAGAGGACTCTGATACACAAACTCCCCAGCTAGTAGGTCAAACAGCAACTCGTCAAGAACCAAATGGAGATGAATGATAAAGATTCTACATGATGACGGCGTAAATGGGACCCGAGTTACGAGCGAGGGTGCCACGCCCAGCAGGGTGTCTGGGTAACAGCAGCCAGCACCAGGTCATTATTCTGCTACTGCTAGAACAAAATGGTCCAAAGACTTAAACAGGCTTGTGATGAAATGCTACATACAGAGTAACCCATGGTAGGCTGGCACAGTCAGAAGGGTTACATTACCTTATGAGACCACAATAAGAGCTATGAAAGAAAGTGAAGGATACAAATATTTAGGAGTGCTTGAGGCGGATGGTATGCTTCACGACCAGATGAAGAAAAAAATTGGTAAGGAATACTTATATCGGGTTAGAAAAGTTGCACAGTCGAAGCTAAACAGTGGAAACCTGATACGTTCTATAAACACCTGGGCAGTGTCACTTGTCAGATATGCGGAGGGTATAATTGACTGGAAGAAACAAGAACTCCAGGATTTAGACTGCAGAACAAGAAAATTACTGACAATGAATGGGGGCTTTCACCCACAGGATTGTGTAAAGCGACTTTACGTTCCAAGGAAGGAGGTAGGAAGAGGCCTCATCTCGGTAGAACACTGTGTCAATCAGGCAGGAATATTGCTGGAGACTTATGTCTAGCCTGTTCCAGGCGTTCAGATAGTGGGAAAAGCACTAATAGTTAGGGAAGGCGCGAAGAAAAGTGAGGGGAAAAAATGCGGTGAGACGAGGGAACGCCTGTAAACAAACTCAACAAAAGGTCCTTCCGCCCACTTTTAGATTGCCAGCTCAGCTGTCAATCATGTCAATTACAACCGGGATTAGATTTCCCGGGAAATATGATCTCGGACTGCGTTTCGATGTCCGATCGTTGTCATGTTCTTCTGCAAATGAATTGCCAGTCCATCCTTCAATGTATTGTAGGTTTTGCTTAAAAAACTGTGAAGTTTTCATGAACCAAAGTTCCGCGTGTCCCTTTTTAGAGCAGTTAAAAATAAGGATATTGTTGGATATTCCGGAGCGGAGAGTTTGGTGTTGGCCGACATTGCTCGCTCGTTAGGCCACAAACTGGATAAAAGTGAACAGAAATCTGATGTTAGCAAACCTACACAAGGTCGCCGATAGGACATACTCCCTCAGTGAAGTGTGCTCCGACAGCTGACAGCGCTGCAAAATCGCGACGTTCTCTCGCTTTTGCAAGTTCTGGTGAGGACCAAAATTCGCTTGGAGTGGCCCTTATTAACGATGCAATAGCGAAAAAATGCGGGGCGATGAGGGAACAAGGTTATTCAAGCAATATTTCTGTACTTCGCGACGAGATGCGATATTCGGGAAGTCTTTGAGTACGTTGTTTACAACGATTTCAATCTCAGCGTGACTTGATGATAGCTGCCTTTCCTCTGCCATATCGCCTTACTCATCAGCGCTCAAGTGTCAACAGAAAGTGTCATAATTGACCAATCAGAGGGTATACCAGAATCCGGTATAGCAGAACAACCTTTTGTTAAGTTTGTTTACAGGCGTTCCTCACTTCCTCTCCCCAATCTCCCTGCTTTTTTTTCGCTCGCTTTTCTTTGCACCTTCCCCAACCATTTGCTTTCCCCAACTTTCCCCACTATCTGAATGCCTGGAACAGGCCTGGAACAGGCTAACTTATGTCCAAATCAGTGAAGAGAAGATTTTGAAGGCAGTCAGTAGGAAAGGAGTTGAAAACCAAGAAACGGCTGCCGGTTTCAAAGATAGGAGGAGAACTGAAAATATCCAAGGATGGAAAGAGATGCCATTATATTTTATATGGGCAATTTGCGAGACAGAGCGAAGATCAAAGAAACAATGAAATACGGACTTGGTTGAAAGAAGGAAAGCTTGAAAGAGAAACAGAGTCTCTTATTGTTGCAGCGCAAGATCAAGCAATGAGAACAAATTACGTAAAAGCAACGATCGACAGGTCACGGGCCGATCCCAAATGCAGAATGTGCAAACAAAACAACGAGACCATCAGCCACATTGTGAATGCGTGCCCGAAACTGGCACAAAAAGAATACAAAAAGAGACATGAAAACATAGCTAGGGCAATTCATTGGGACCTGTCAGGAAAAATTTGAGCAAAATGAGAGGTGGTATGACTATGTTCCAGACTGAGTGTACTTGAAAATGAGGATTATAAGATGCTGTGGGACTTTAGTATACGAACAGACAATGAGATTGAGGCTAGGAGACCGGATTTATTGATCATTGACAAAAGAGAGAACAACTGCCAAATTATAAACGTGGCAATTCCAGAAGATGGAAGGGTGAGAGCAAAAGAAGACAAGAAAGTAGAAAAATATCAAGACCTCGCAAGAGAAATTCGTGATACCCATAGTGGTGGGGGCATTGGGAACATGATACCACTGAGGTTAAAAGAAAATCTGAGGACCATGGGTGTGGACACATCCATTGAACTGATTCAGGGATCTGTACTGTTGGGGTCTGCAAGGATCCTTAGAAAAGTGCTGGAGATGTAGACAGGAGAGGAAAGTAAAATGAAGGATGCTTCTTAGTTACCCTAGATAACTGGTTCGTTGTCCAGAGCCAATGAAAACCAGATTTAACACCTTTATCTGAGATTATTAGCAATAATAATAATAATAACTAGAGGTTACATATTGTAATGATAATGCTGCGAGCAGATGCTGGGCAGTATAATAAAACAAAACAGAAACAGTAAATCAGTGTACATACAGATTTTGATAATTTCATACATTTATGGTCAATTACCATCATTTTCGAATTACCATACCATTATAAGTAGTTCTTTGTGAAATACTGTTCAATCGGCAAACTCTGGGCACGTAACAACGCTGAAAAACTCATAAAAGAACATTGCCTTCCCTGTGAAATGTCACTAAATTGTTCGTGACCTTGATGAATGTTCTTTGTGATCCATTGTTCAATCGGCAAACTCTGAGCAAATAACAACGCTGAAAAACTCATAAAAGAACATTGCCTTCTCGTCAAATGTCACTAAATCATTTGTGACCATGATGAATGCTTCCAGCAACAAAGAAGTTTGAATTTGGCATGATACATTTGCAAATAGAAACACTTAAGCGAGCACGTGCTATGGACGGCAAAAGACTCATCCAGAGCTAGGCGCATCTAAGTTATGATGACACCGCTGGACGTACGCTTGCTCAAAATCATCGTGACAAACTAAAATCGAGACTGCTGCATAACATAAGGCGCAGGGAACCCAAGGAACCACAGGCAAACCAAAGATTAGTGTGCTACTCACCTGGGGGCTCGCAGCAATAATAATAATAATAATAAACAGACAAAGTGATTCAAGCAAGAAGACCAGACATTGTGCTTGTGAAGAAAAATGAAAACTAATGTTTCATTATAGATATTGCGATCCCTGCAGACTCCAGATCGTGGGTTAAAGAAGAGGAGAAGATAGAAAAGTACAGTGATTTAATTAGCCTGGGAACTCAAGAGGATATGGGGAGTAAAAACAAAAGTGGTCCCAATAGTGACTGGAACATTAAGAAAAGTAACAAACAGACATAGGAAGTTGTTGATGGATTTGGGGATTGACGTATCTTTTGAAACAATCCAAAAGGCAAGCCTACTCGGAACAGCTCACATTCTCAGAAAGGTTTTATCTTAGACATTGAACAAAATGTGAAAATGGCAATGGACTTGACTTTATGACTTTAGTTTGGACCTTAGACCCCTGGATGGGATTTGGTCCTAACTTTTTTCCAAAGAAACCTGTTGACCATCAACAGTGGAGAATCTTTATAATAATAATAATAATAATAATAATAATAATAATAATAATATGATAATAATAATAATAATAACAACAACAATAAGTACCAGGAACTAGCATTTGAAATTAGAAGGATTCATGGAGCCCCGAAAGTCACAATAATACCTATCGTGATTGGTGCTCTTGGAAGCATATTGAAAGGTGCAAAGACCTGGTTTGGAAAGTTAGATGTACCTGACTTCCTTGGAAGCGTACAAATATCGGCCATTCTTGGAACTGCGCACTTGTTGCGGAAAGTGTTGTGTCTCTAAGATACGGGGAGTGGCTGAGACACAATCAACATTACCCAGTAGAACATCCGGCAACTGGAGAGAATCGAATAATAATAATAATAATAATAATAATAATAATAATAATAATAATAAACTTTATTAAAAATAGCAATAATACTTTACAATAACTATAAATTGATAATTGAAAACAAATGAAAGTTAAAATAATAATAATAATAATAATAATAATAATAATAATAATAATAATAAGCAAGGAAAGAAAGAAACTCTACACTGAAAAACATCTACAGACCAAAGTCTAAACTTGCAGAATGAGGACTTGTCTAGGTAATGTTTTAATCATAAAAGAGGCCTTCCAAGGGGTTTCACTGACAGGCGACATGACCTCAAAATGTGGCGACAATCTTTTTCCAAAACACCGACAGCCGACAGGAACTGACAGAAAAAGAGCGACATTTTATGAATTTTTTAGCTAGATTTGGCGACAAAATACGACAGTGACATTTTCCCTAACAAAACAGGCGACAGGCTGGCTCGAAAACAAGCGACAAAGCGACACCAGAACCCCCCTTGGAAGGCCTCATAAAAAGCAAGCCAACATTTAACAATGTCATACAGTAAATTCTCAAGAATACTTCAGGTGAACAGAGTGATGCTTATCAACATCGAGGGGTGTTCCACACAGTTTTTCACGCTATCAATGCTACCTTGGTGTTTGTGAGTCGTACTCACAGTTTAACTTGAACAGGTGAACAAAATGTCAAACAGGTACACAGAAAACACTGGGACTGTATAGATACAGTGTGTATTCAACAGGACTTAAGTTAAAGGGCTGTTTATGAACCCAAGTCAGTCATTGATAACTTGGAGAACCATGATGGATGGAGAGTTGAAGGTCGTTGGTATTGGGGTGATGAGCAGTGCAAAATGGCACAGTCAGAGTCATATGGAGGAGCCTTGTCATGGCCTTACATGACATAGAGCACAACAAGGTTGAGTGGAGTGTGTCAATTTAAACTTGTGATACAGTCTTGCTTAATAGCCCATAGCACTGGGCACAATACAAAAATAATAGAAATAGCTCCCTGTGTGACTCAGACAAAATTTCCACTTGGCTCAAAGGCTTTGTATGGGCAGGATGTGTTTTGGACATGTAAATTTAAATAAGTGAATAAGTAGTAAATGTGACCTAAACATTTTAGTTTCAAATGTACAAATTTAACTCATCATCAATAGATGAGGTTGTGAAAGGTGCCTGTAAGGATGGTGGAGCCATGGGACTTCAAGCCAAGTGTAAACAGTGTCCATAGCATAAATACCGCCAGTGAAAATTCAGTGGAATGACTTACCCTGTACTTACCTCATGGGTGGGAGCAAAAAAAAAAAACAGCAATGAGACTTCAAGAAAGCTAGCAAAGTGACACTCAAAAATGACACAATGATTGTCAGAAACATGCGGGCTGTAAAGCCCCACAGTCCTGAAACCCACCACTGGAAACGTCACTAAAACCACATCGAAATGTTCCTCAACACCACTTTCCTATATAATATTCTTACACACAAAACACACTTAAAGTGCTCGCCAACACCATTTTCCCATACAACATACTTACATGTACTGTCAATAAAACACGATGCAGATTTTTTGTATCAGTCACGATGGGGGTAAGATTTTTGTGACATGATTTGTGGCAGCACTATGTATTGGGAACTGCATATAGTCCACTGCCATTACAAGTTACTAACCTTACTGGGAAAAACTGCACAACAACAGTCAGAAACTTCTCAGGTTGCTCAATTGGACCGGTGAACCTGGAAATGAATGAAACGTAGAGAAAAGTTAAGTTGTCTATGTGGATCACAGAAGCTGTCTGCCTGTCACATTTCCGCAATCTGTTATAAGATTAAACATATCAATAACAAAATTCTTCATTGTGATTGGTCATTCACATGCCTATTTCTTTTGCAATTAGCACGCAGTCACATGGGTGTCCAATTACAGCTATTCAATTACAACTTTTTATAATTGGATAGCTGTAATAATTTGAACACCTTCATTGCGCACACATCAATCATCTGCACTTAAATGGGTTCTTTTTTTGCTTCCTACTTTTAAACGGATAGGAAATATCTTAGCCTTTTGAGTACAAGAGTCCACATAGACTTTTTAATCTCAAATTTTGTTATTGATGCAATTAATTAGTAATTGAACTTTGTATCATACAATTCAGGGGCAATCGTGCTCATAATTTCAAATAGTCCTCACGCTATGTGCTCGGCCGATTTGTAATTACCGTACTCCCCCGATTACTCCTTGAATTGCACTCTACTCAGTCCAATTACTA
This sequence comes from Cladopsammia gracilis, assembly GCA_022457155.1. Taxonomy (NCBI): domain Eukaryota; kingdom Metazoa; phylum Cnidaria; class Anthozoa; order Scleractinia; family Dendrophylliidae; genus Cladopsammia; species Cladopsammia gracilis. The sequence goes on from JAJGOT010000117.1 coordinate 801,603, forward strand.
TTACTAATAAACAGTTAAATGCAATGATTAGATTTCTTAAACTTATCAGAAGAAATACTAAGTTAAAACTATATATTAAAGGCTTTTCTTCTCTTTCATTTCCTTTCTAATTTTTCAAAATTCGAAGGGTTTGTATGGAGTCATCAGAACGTAGAGGTGCCAATATCTCATGCCCAAATTGCACAAGAATGCTGACTTTTAGCAAGCGGGCATTATTTGTTATACCCTTTCTGAACATCTAATCAAATCCCATAATTTCAAACATTTAGCATTCCTTCAAGAACACCCTAAGTGATACCACAATCCATATTTTACACCCTTAAACGAGACGACGAGCATACCAGTACCTTTCATTCAGTCCTCCACTTGGAAATTTTTCCCCCTTGTATACATCTGTATAACCAGAAACCCATAAGTGGGTTGAAATGTGTAATGCGCATTCACAGCTTCCGAATATTCATTTTTTACTTAGCACCATATTTGGCTTTAACCCCTTGGTCACTCGAGATTGGAAGCAAGTTGTTCTCACGATTTGGATGGTTAATATTTTTATCTTGATTTTTCCAAATATAACAACTTATTAGCAAATTGAATAATCAGAAGCCTGTTTTAAAGCATACAAGAGACAGTGCACGTTTCAACCCACTTATGGGTTTCGTATAACATAATGTAAGCTTATGTTTTCGATACATGCTTCCAGCCAGTACATATAGCTTTGTCACTCAAATTTGATTAGAAAAATCTCTGTGAAAGGTTCGCAAGTCTGTAGGTTTAAAACATCTCAGAAATTAAATTTTACTGGAAATATTTTCCATCTCATTGTAGAGTACAGCACTTCAGCCCCAATGGAAAAACCCGCAAGCAAGAACCTAGTTTTTATGAACTTGTTTATAGACGAAAATTTGCCAGTTAGGCACCCTCTATACAAGAACCTGTTCAGCTTAAAATTTATAACGGTTCTTATTTTCTAAAATCTAGCTTATATAAAAAAATATGTACAGTACACTTGGGCAAATAAGAGTACATATAAGTCTTAAGCTTAAGCTTATATAATGTTAAGTTCTGTGAGGCCCAGTTCAAACGTCGAACTTCACATGTGCCGAACCTAATGCAAATGACAAGAACAATAGATTTTGCTCATTTGCATTAGGTTCGGCACATGTGAAGTTCGACGTTTGAACTGGGCCTGATATGTGCTTCAATTTTTTTTATTGTAGTCATTTTTACATAACTTAAGCTTAAATACTTACGTATTCGATCAAAATGGCGGGAAAGATGGTTAAAAGAGGATGGAAGCCGTTTGAGAAATGAATATCAATGGTGGTAAACTTGACTATATTTTAAAACGGAAGGTAAAACAGCAAAGAAAAAAATCGGGGTTTGCAGAGCCTGAAAACTTTGGCTTTAATGTTGTGGCATTCTATTGACTTACCTTTAGCACGCACTACTCCGGCTCCGGGAAGATCTCCTTATTCTGCTTGATTGGCCAGAAAACCACCTAAAAGGAGAATTTTTCAAATCAGTTTAATATAAACGCTTAAAAATGAGCTTAAGAATCAGAAATTTTGATGTAAAAAATGCACTCAAAAATACCGGTAGCTCTGCGCTGCGACACTGAGCTGGTTTCAAAATACGAAGAAATGGTCACAATTTCGATGTGAAAACCAGACTTCAAGCCGAATTTCATACAATCGAATGACCAGAAACACCTTTCCTGTTAGATAATAACAGGAATTTCGCACTTCTGAGGAAGAAAAGGGGTTTCTGAATTCAATATACTCATTGAAAGCACTCTCTGGAAGAGCTGCGTGGCGTCGTCCTCGCTCAAACTCCCCGCTCAACTCCCGCTCAACGTTTCTTCCTTTTGCGATCACGTGATTTATCAGATGACCAATCAGGTGATGCTTGGGCGCAATGCTGGCGTTAAAATACCGGGACAGCGTGACATCCCGCGGGGGGGGGGGGGGGTACTCAACAACGTTTTGTACGGGGATGCTCCGCCCCGAGGTCCAAACCCTTACCCTTTCATATACCGTTTTTGACAGAAAAGGTACCCCTTTCATATACCTTTCATTGAAAATGGTACCCCTTTCATATACCTTTCATTCAAAATGGTACCCCTTTCATATAGCCTTTACGTGCGTCTGTTTGATATATTTTGGAAGGCCCTTTTTATAATACTTAAATAGCAGTTTTCCCTACCTTTTTTATGCTTCAACGGCGTGTTTTCGCTACCCTTTCCTATTTTTCGTGAAATCCCTACCCTTTCATATACTTTAACTCGTAAAATCCCGACCCTTTCATATACCTCCAGCCTCAAAAAGGTACTCCTTTCGGGCGGAGCATCCCCGTATAGCCCATTATAGGGAGTACCCCCCCCCCCCGGGCGTGACATATCAAAATGGCGAACTTTTTAAATGTTTTCGCGGCTTTAGAACAAGATGATTCCGAAACATTGCTCGTAAAAGCGGGCAATTCTGCTTCTATACCAGTCGTTGCTGTAGACAAGTCTGATTAATAATAATAACAATATTTTGAACATAAACTCTCTGCCCCGAGTATCCTTTAAAAAAGGCGGGAACAAAACCGACGAGTATAACGGACTTTTACCGAATGTAAACAGACAAAATTAAACACAGTTGATCTTACCGTTGCCAGTTGCAGCTCCAAAGCACGAGTGATGTAATAATAATTGGAGATCGGTACAGAAATACCCACACAATGAAAGACTGTTCGGTCGCCATCTTTCCCGAGTTTTCATCCTACTTGAGCTTGAGAGACTAGGGCCGAGACAAATTACGACGAATGGAAAAAGTTCTGTTCATTCCGGAATTTCCATCAAAGAGGACAACCTCAAAACGTATTCCTAAAATTTCGGAATTTTCTCCCGAAATTTTTCTGCTTTATTGGATTTCCGACCAAAACTTTTGGAAATTTTGACCCGAATGGAAAGCGCCCAGGGTTTGCGCAACATAAGGAGGGACGGACCATTAGAAAAGTATAAAATATCAGCAAGACCACAGCGACAAACCGTTGAGTGGTGCCGGATCTCCCAGTTGTAGACCTGGATCAGTACAACAATCACTTGTATAAAATCAGAAAACGGCAAACTGATCCTTACGACAAGGCGATGATACCCTGGGTGCCAGAGGTTTTTATTTTTTAGTGAAAACGGCGAGTTTGAGCGGCGAAGCCGCGACAACGAGGCGCATCTCATTGACATATGACACCTAGTCTCCTGCACCAATAATAATCTATTGTTTTTATTTTCATAATTTCAAACTCTTATTTGTAACGAACTTTTAGTTTTAACTTCATTTTTAATTTTTCTGTTAGCCCCTGAAGAAGGTTTGTTTTCAAACCGAAATATTGGGCAAATTTGTTTTAATATATATATAAATTTTGTTTCATTCTTTTATTTACTCCTTCATCGCCTTGCCGTAAGGATCAGTTTGCCGTTTTCTGATTTTATACATTAGAAAAGTGATGGGGGGGGGGGGGGGGGGTGGGAAAAAAACAAAAAAAAAAACGTGCAAGGGAAAATGCCAGGAAAGAAAATTCGTGCAAAGTTCAAGGCAAAGAAAAAAAATTCATGCAGAAGGAGAAGTCCTATTGTGGTTTTTATTTAATATCAAGAGAAAATAATTGTCCAATTATAATCTCTTGTTAATATATAAAAGCTGCCAAAGTGCCTATTGAAAATAGCGCTCTTGGCGTTTTAAAAATTCAAAACATTCTTGGGGCCTTCCTATACTATTATTTATAAATAAAGACATTTGATAGTGTTCATTGAAGTATTTACTTCACACTGCATGAAATGACAACTATAAAGTGATATAATGAATTCATATTTTCAATTCAATAGCCGGAAAGCGCAAATTTCAGTTTAACAACATGCAAAACCAGTAGATTCAAAGAAAGTTTTATTCCACATAATTGTTACAAATGATATATTTTTTTAGCTGTATTATAGTCCATCCATAGTATTTTAGGTATTCTTATAATTGTAGCATAAACATTTTTAATTATTTTTTAAATATTTTGTGAAAGTTGGCATACTCAAGCATGTTAAGGCATGGCCCAGAGCATAATTTGCATAAAATCCGTCAACAGTCATTACCTTAAAAAGATATACATAAACATCCTCAAAACTTGGTAATAACATAAAACCTGATGTCCTTAAATTAGTGTTAACTTTATGCGTGGAATGTTTGCATCACGTGACCTGTTATAACAGTTTTCTTTGACGAAGAGAAAAGTGAAAATGGGCCGCAGAAATGACATATAATTCTTGGTTTTCACGTGACGTCATCAAATTCGAAAATCATAAATTGTAATGCCTTCTGAATTTATATGTCCACCAGGTTGAAGATGACTTAAAAATAAATCTTTTCACAAGTATCCAACCCGGTAGCGTCTTTCGTTTTGAAAATACAGCATTTTGAATTTCTGACTTTTCACCCTACGTGACACCAACATGGCGTCCGTGACAAAGCTTTTTCCTATGAAACAAGGGCCTCTCCTCGTGATTTTTGGCACTTTGGGCAGTTAAAGTATTAGGAATGCAGTTTATGCGAATGAATAGTAGTTCACGAGAGAAAAGTAATCGCTTTCAGAGCGAAAGTGAAGTCCAGATGTTTTTATTGATTTCCGGCGGCCAGGCGTTTCCATACAAAGCTCTGTAAATTTCAGTCGAGTGCTTCGGTGAATAATTCAACAACGGGATACTGCACAGATCTGAGACTTAGCGAAGTTTTTTATTTGTTACTCTTTTATAACATTACAAATTATTGGCTTCTTTCACTAAATAGTTTCGATTCTAAAACATTATATATTGGTGTCCCTCCGGGATGGCGTTTCCATACAAAGCTCTGTAAATTTGAGTCGAATGCTTCGGCGAATAATTCAACAACGGAATATTGCACAGATCTGAGACTTCGCGAAGTTGTTTATTTGTTACTCTTTTATAACATTACAAATTATTGGCTTCCTTCGCTAATTCGTTTCGATTTTAGACCATTTTAAAATTTTATGGCGTGACAGTGAAAACCAAGAATAGGTATATATTGAAATACTGACGTAATTCTGTGATTCCCCCCTTTACGAATCTGTCCTGAATGACTGACTGCGATTTACCGTAAAGAGTAAATTTCAAAAATAAGAAGTTCAAGCACGTAACCGTGGACGACAATCCTGCTGGTATACGTTGGATCAATAGAGATCTGATCGGTTTAACAATTGAAATAAACTATAAAAGCAAGGACCGATACAACGTAGATACAAATTTAAAAGGTGTACTATATTTCGGCTGGCCAAACCAGCCTTCTTCAGGTACAATGAGGTAAAATTTACATTGGGTTTATATATATATATATATATATATATATAGAATGAGTTGTAATTATCAAGCTTCCAACTCCATGTCTTGACTTGATTTTGCTTTATTCACCCTACGTTTCGGCCATCACGGCCTTCTTCAGGGGAGTTACAAGTGTGTTAAGGCTTGCGTAACGTTACGGTTATTAACGTTATTAACGGTTATTTACGGTTATTAACGGTTATTTACGGTTATTTACGGTTATTAACGTTACGGCTTGCGTTACGGTTTACGCAAGCCTTAACACACTTGTAACTCCCCTGAAAAAGGCCGTGATGGCCGAAACGTAGGGTGAATAAAGCAAAGTCAAGACATGGAGTTGGAAGCTTGATAATTACAACTCATTCTACATTAACCTTTTCAAGCTACAAGATCGCACTTTACTAGAGTGATCCTCTGTCTTCGACAAGGCATAAAGGATTGTTTGAGAGACCTGTCACAACACTATATATATATATATATATATATATATATATATATATATATATATATATATATATATATATATATTTAACTATTATAGCGCTAAAGCTTGCGTGATATCGCCTAATTTTAGCCGACTCGGCCTACGGCCTCGTCGGCTAAGTATTAGGCGATATCACGCGCGCTTTCGCGCTATAATAGTTTTATAATTCAACACATTGATAACAAAGCACAGTTTGAAGAAAAAATATCGCCGACAAGCCTTTTATTTAAAAAAAGCTTACATATGTTTTACCGCGCGAAACTTGCAACATCACATAGTTCATGAATGAAAGTGGCGCCTTTGTCAATATTGTGCAAGCTTGAACACTATAACTGTTTTGTAATTCAACACATTGATAACAAATCACAGTTTTGAGAAAAAATTCATTGAGATATACAACCTTTCATTAAGTAAAAAGGCTAACAACAATATTTTGCCTCGCACCATTTCTTAAACAACCACAGGTGAACCAAGCACAATATGCGAGTAGGGAAACTGGGTACTAGAATTGAGCTTTGTTTTGCTTTGCAACATTTGCGAAAATTTCTGCACGAAATTTATAACTTTTCTCTTAAAAAGTGCAAATAAAGTTTGAAATAAAGTGTTAACATGTAACCTGGTGTCTTTGTTTGTTCATTGGGTCCCTCCATGGCCTGTATTTGAGTATTTGCTTCCATGCGCTACATCATGTATAAATATAAGTTTACTTACCCGATGGAGGCGCGTGGTGAAATGGTCGGCGGTGCGTACCGGTAGTGGGGGAGAAAATCTTCTCGCGGGATCGAGGTTGTAGCCACTTTTCGTCCTCACGGCTAATGGCCGCCATCGTCGAGCGAGATGGTGAAGTTCGGCGTTGGGCTGCGTCTCGGAAATGTGAGTTCTTGGCAATAAAACTACGGAAAAAGTTGGCACAACTATCGATCTTGTTTAATACGGGGATAGAGGGACCATGTGTGTTTTTCTTGCTTTTCATCGACCGCGTTTTCTTGCGCGGCCTCGTCGACTCGACCAAAATACTTTCCAACCTTGTCTTATATTTATACATGATGTAGCGCATGGAAGCAAATACTCAAATACAGGCCATGGAGGGACCCAATGAACAAACAAAGACACCAGGTTACATGTTAACACTTTATTTCAAACTTTATTTGCACTTTTTAAGAGAAAAGTTATAAATTTCGTGCAGAAAATTTCGCAAATGTTGCAAAGCAAAACAAAGCTAAACAAAGCTCAATTCTAGTACCCAGTTTCCCTACTCGCATATTGTGCTTGGTTCACCTGTGAAACAACAACAGCGAATGCCGAAACTTTTGCTAAGTTAAAATTAATTTAGCGTACACAACCAGTTGAGAGTTTCTACAAAGAGCTTTCGTCTACTCAAAGAACGGGACAAAGTAGTGACTACCAGAATTAAAACACAGTAAAATGGCATAGAATGTCTTAGTTACAAGTGTTTCGTATCTTGAAAAGGTCAATTCAGAATCAAAGCAAATTGAACAAACACACGGCTACGAACCTAAACATAGCGGCGAAAAGTCGGAAAGAACTGCAGCGTGAACTATGTCTTACAAAAATTCACAGCTAAAGGATACAAGAAACGGTTAAAACATCATACCTGTAGTTGATTTGGCTTTTTATTCCCTTCCATCAGCACCAAATTTTCAAACATCGAAGTACGAGCTGAGTCGATCAACGTTGTTTACAAACTTGCTCGTTTCTTAGCTCCTACAGTCGTAATGACGAGATCAGAAACTATTCTGAGGAAGCATCAAGCCTATATCATATTCCAGAGGTGATTACCAAAGGAATTTTACGAAAATTGTGCTCCTTCATTCACTCCTTGTCGAGCGGTCAAACTTTGAACCAGTTTTTATTCAGCTACGCCAAGAAACACTGCGACCAGTACCGCGACCGCGACAACGCGAAAATTTCGCGCCTTTTTTGTCCAATCATGTGAACAATACTTTTTCTCTTTTCTTTTCTTCTCTTTTTTTCTTTCTTTTCCCTTTTTTAACTAATAGTTCACGCACTTTTTCGCCCCCAAACACGAAATTGCAGCCAGCAGTCATTTTCACTTTCCTTCAAAATGCGAAATTTACCGCCATCGCTGGTTATACCTCATGTAGACATAACGCATATCGATAACTTTTTGACCATATTTGGGCAGTGTATATATAGTCTCTAACCGAGACTCAATACTTAAGGCCAAAGAAGCTTTTTTAATTTCTAAAGGCAGAACACTTTTTCCTCACGGCCTTAACATTCGCGAAGAAATATACTAATTATTCATTTTTGTATTAGTTTCCTTTCATTGTTTTCTGTATTGTTTTCATTATCAGCTATTTTAAAGATTTTTATTCTTGGGCCATCGAAGTTTGATGAGAAATAGAAACAACCATGTCTCCACTGTTCCTAAGAAAGATATTATTATCCTGCTACCTTATTTAGGTTTACATAGCAACCAAATCTCTAAACGTCTTAAATCTTGTGTATACAATTTTTACTCTTGTGTCAACCTTAAAATTATTTTTCAAAACACTCGCCGCATCAAATCTTTCTTCCCGTACAAGGACCGCTTAAATCGTTCTCAACAGTCTAAAGTTATTTACAAAGCCAGTTGTTGGGATTGTGAAGAATTTTACATTGGTAAAACTAAACGACGGCTTCATGATAGAAAAACTGAGCATTTTAAGGCCCTCGCTAAGGATGACCGCACATCAGCCATTGCTGACCATGTTAACACCACTGGACACAACATCAAGTGGGATTATTTTGATATCTTAGCGTCGGGTAAAACTGATTTCCACTGTAAGGGACCGGTCATTATTTAGAGGGGGGGTGGGCTGGTGCAAAATGAGGTATGCCATGTTTCCTTTTTCCTGACCCCCCCCCCCATTACATGAAGCACATTTTCTTCTGACCCCCCCCCCCCACCCCCCCGCTAGATACAATCGCACGTACACACACACTTTTAGTACACCAACACACCACTAAGCCATTACATATAACTTTCTATTGGTACTTTTTAAATGCATTATTCAGTACCTTTTTTTCACATTCTGAACTGAGACTGCCAGACCTTGTGTAGACTACCGATGTTTCCGCAACTGTGGGCATCCTGACATTTTCACGCTTGTCATTCTCCTCTTCCTCTTCACAACTGGATTGTCCTAGTTCTGCAAGAACGTAGTCTTCCTCAGAGTCCTCTTCTGAATCACTGTCGGAGTCAGCTTCTCTGTCTCTTGACGCATAGTCTTCTTCATCTTCCTCTATTTGCCTTGATAGTTCTGGATGATGTGCTTGTTGATTGCTTCCAGTTTTGCTTTGTTAGTTCGGTGTAATCCTAAACTGTGGTGGGTTAAGTACTTGTCTAGCTCAGATGCTTTTAATTTTGAGAGGTTCCCATCACGAAACATTCTTGTCCAGTCATAGTCTCTGTAGGTCTTCCTAGATTCTTCATCACGCTGTTGAGAATTCTCTTTCAACCTCTTGTCATGCTTTAAAGCGAAAAGCTTCATGGGATTAACATAGTTCTTGGTGGCTTCTTCTGTCACCACAAATTTCTTGGAAAATTCTTGGATGATGTTTGGCTCATCAAAATAAGACTTATCTTGTGTAAAGATTTTCTTTAACTGCACCCTTGGATGGTAATCATCAACACTTCTGTCGGCAGTTGGGGTATCTTTTGCAGCAAGATAATGAAAACCAGATCTTTGCACATCAGGATAAGGCTTTGGGATATGGGTTATATTGGAGCAGCAAAACTCATGAGAAGTACAATAATGACATCTCTCACCACTTTTCCCTTCGCAAGATCCTTTTAAGTGCTCAAGGTACATTTCACCAATTTCACAATGAGTGTTTATGAATGCATTGATTTTGGTGAAGTAGGCATTGCCAGGAATAGTTTTCCGTTTCACGTCTGACTTGGCAGAAGTGTATTGCAGCAAGTATGTTGCACTGAAAAAGAACTGCTTGTCTTTCCTTCTGGTGACATAGCATTTCATGAAATCCCCTGCTGGCCCAGGCTCATCATCAATAGTTTGCTTTACTTCTTCAGACACCCTCCAGGCATTCTTTTCCATGCATTGATCCTCTCTTTCCTTGAGTTCTGCAACTGAAAGGTTATTGATTTCATCTTCTGAAAGGCCATCAAAAGGTCCATAATAATGCCATTTCAGTGCACTTCCATCCACCAATGCATCCCCAATGGTAGCATTCGATCTTTCAGCTTCATTTTGGCCTGAGTCACCTGGGGCCCGGTGGATACGATTTACACGGTCTGAGGAGTGAATTCTTACTATCTCAGCATCTCGAAAGCGGACTTCTATGTTTGATACTCCAACTCCTGGACCTGCATCTGTGGTTTTAAGTACATCACAGCACATGGCGGCGATCTGTAACCTTTCCACTTTGTCAACCAACTCTGAACAGTGCTTAGCAATGTCTTCTTCTTTCTCCCAAAGGTCTTTGCTGCTGATCAACTGCAAGCAATTTTCAAGACAGAAATGGCTTTCTCTTGAATCTTGACAGCACTGTTTTCCAGATCATTTCCAATATCTCTCTCAGAGTTTGCAATTCCAATTCTCTCCTCGCTCCATGACTTAACTGCCTCTTAGATTTGTTGCACTAGCCATTGCAGTTTTTCCCCTTCATAAAGCTTACGTGGACATTCAAGCTCTGACGTTGCACTTAGCACATCTTCCTTCATTGTTACATCCACAAAATAGAATAGGATATCATGCAGATATGAACAAAATTTCTTCAATGCATTACTGTATGCATGTAATCCAGATTCTTGAAACACAAAGGGATTCTCATGGCACAGTCTGAGATAATCAGAGGCCCAAATACTGCCTGAGCTTCCAAGATTTTTAGGTCAATCCGAAGTACTGTGAAGTGAAGTATTCAAGAACCATTGAATACTTGCATAAATTTATATGGCCCCCCCTTTTGACCCTGCATAAAAATCGGTGACCCACCCCCTATTTGCACCAGCCCCCCCTCCCCTCTAAATAATGACCGGTCCCTAAAATCAAAGAAACATTGTTTATA